>CALYDF020003283.1:0-35465 GCA_944474145.2 Dicrocoelium dendriticum
GTAGTTGCATACCGGTTATGGTCAATGGTAGTGAGGCGACAATTCGAAATGCATGCATCCACCAGCCTTCATCTTCTGACCGTACTTTTTAAATTGTTAAAGGAAACTAACTGCTTTAAATTTCATCAGCTAGACTGTGTTATTTTTGCCTTCACTAAAAATGAAACCGGTGAGTCTGCCGCAAATCCATATTGTTACGAAGGTTTTGGATACCACTTCCAAATTTGTCACTTGGGGAACACATTCACTATCGTCCTCCAGATGACCAACGAGCTGGAAGGTGCGGATAAAATAATCAACGGCTGACCGTTGGGACCAAGCTGACGTTTCACAAATCAATTACAGTAGTGAAACGTCGACACTGCATGGGAAGCACGTCCGTTATTTGGAGCGAATTCATCAGGAGACATGTGTCGAATTCTACACACCAGTTGGTACAAGGTGGCTGACACGAAAGTGCTACATTAAAGTGACAGGTATGGAGTGGAGTGCATACTTCTGCTGTGACAACTGAGGTGATTCTGACATGTCTGCCGCATGAATGCGGCGAGGACACCCAAAGCAGCTGCTGTATGGCCAACTACGTGCAGGGAAGTGGAACGTGAGAAAACCGAAGCTACGCTACCGAGACATGAGCAAGTTGGGTTGGTCACAAACTAATGTTTGTTTTAGGTGCTGGGGATCAATGACATTGAATCGGTACCAGTAGTGTGAACATATTAAGAGGATGGTTCTCCAGGTGCATCAGAAGGGACAGTTGCATCAGGAAGATGAGCGTCGATTATGGAAGCGTTAGGTGTCGATGAAGCTTATCCATTCGAACTCATTCATCTGATGCGTTAGCACATGGGGTTGTGGTGGTTTTGTTAATCATTAACGTGGCCTCGTAAGGCCAATATCGAAGAGGCGACGGTAAGTAGTGAGTCTAAATACATGTAGATAGGATTTGCGACTGAACTCTTGAGTGATTCTCCGAGTTGAGCAATTTAATTGCCGACGAATCACACAAATTTAGGCGGCATCTTCGGTAGTTATAGCAACTGGTTTGTTAGCATGTACTTGCTATTCCGCACTGCAGATCCCACCTCGATTGGTGGTGGCACGTCCGCAAAATCGTTGTTTAGCTCGGGGTAGCAAACAATATACCAGGCGATGAGAAATTTGACTAAGCAAATGTTGGCGGAAAGTAAGAGTACGCTGCTTCTAGGTACAATTACTAACCCAAGCGATAATGCAGTAGATGTGGCACATGTGCTATATCACTCCTGCTGTTAGTCTGTACGTGTGCCTGCTTGTTAACATTTTGGCTGTGCTTGACGTCAACGTTGTCTCGATTATATTAGCTCCAGGAGACTGACAATATTTACTGGGGAGGCGGGGTAAACTTTCGTCGTGAATGTTGCTAGGCCCATACAGTGATTCCATCTAGTGTGGCGCGGGCTATATCTCACCTATCGCCTTGTATACGTCGGGTGCGCACGTTCATCGCTGTCCATTTAACTGATGTGCAGGTTGAAGGGGTGTGCGCGCGCTTCGAGTCAACCCGATGTCCACAACAACATGTGATCCAGTCTGGTTCCTTCCGGTGTACATTGGATGTACGGTGTGTGGATGAACCTATGAGCTTAAAGTCACAAGCCGTCCATGGTTCTTCTATAGGCGCAAGCGTCCTGTGCACGTCCGCAGTCTCAGTGACCGGCAAATTCGAAAACCGATTCTGCAGCCGTTACTAACTAACGAGTAGCAATCACAGTGAAATTTCCCGAAAATGGACATTAGTATAATGTAATGTTCAGAATGTCAAATGCTTACGACTCTCTCCCTGTGTTTTGTGTCATAGATATTCCAGAACAAATGTTCGAATTACGTCCAAACTAGACATTATCTCGAAATACAAATTGCAGTTTAAGTAGGCGGATTGGTGCTAAGAGATGCCTTCATACGTGTGAGACTTGAACAGAGTGTGTGAGTGGTCAATCCACGATCTGTTCCAGTTAAATACAGGGAAGTGTGAGGTGGTCCACATTCGCCGAGAGCCGAACATCCCATACAACATTGTAGACCATGCCATACGAGGGCAAGAGGTTGGGGTACTAATCCAGGCTGATCTCGTCTGATCAGAACAATCTGAGAAGGCTTCATATACTGAAAAGCAACAGATTGACATGCTGCGGAGGGCAGTTGGTCCATTTTCTTTCCTCTGTCCGTCCGCAGTTGCTTAACACATATGTGCAGCCTCGGGTGAAATGCGCAATCTAGACCCTGCAAGCCTGGCACAAGCAAGACCTTGCAGCGCTCGATACTATAAATGGAAGAGGCACGACGCACGTAATGGGTGGTACAATTTTCCTTATCAACTGAGTTTGTTGACAAAATTTCACCACGGCCGATATCGGCGCCTATGTGGCGAGCTTTGTTATGGCCTGGCTGCTTATAAGGAACCCAAACCATGTTTGTTACCACCTACTACAACTCAACAACAACACAAATTTGAGGGGCCAACATTTCACGTTTGCTACGAAATACAGTTGGCTATCATGCTGGCGGAACTTTTACGGTTTTTGTGTATGCCGGTCACTGGACGCCAACCCAAATCACGTAGATAACACTCGCAATTTACCTGTATTTATCTAACGCATTAACGTTGCCCTAACACACCTACGTTACGAGATATAGCCAGTGTGTCTCGATGATACGGATGTTACACAAACCGAATTTAATAAAACAATTGAAATAGACCCTTTCTGCATGCCTCCGTGTTAACACTGTGGTAAGTCCACAAAACGGTTGACATTTTATACCTTTGCTTTCTTTTCACCGTATTGTTCTTCTCATTCTGGCCACTCTAAGAGAATTGCCAAACATCGGCAATTTTGCTTGTAATATAATGATTGATCCAACGAGTTAGTGGTTGGAACAAGGTCCGCTGTGCTCTGGTGTAAGTCACGGCTGCCTCCATGTGAATTCCATGTTGATACCATTGTCAGTAGTGATTTCGTTTTGGAGCGACATGTAGGTTGATATTTTATGAGTTTAATGGGAAACAATAGGGTGTTACACGGGGTAGATGTCAATTTGGCACAGTTTATGCGTCGACGTCTTTTCGGGTGTAAAACCGGCTGACGACACATATCGCGTTGCAACAAGTGTAGCTATTAGTGCACAGATGAATTGTAGAATCAGACACTGGCCTCATTATTTCTTAATATATATATCTATGTGGGTAGTCTGTTCGCACTGGTTAACAAATTTGGCGCATACATTGTTGGAATGTGGCGTGTGAACTCGTTGCGCAAATGACGTGGATAGGCTCAATAAATCGTGCAGAAATTAAAAATAAGCACGACACTTAAGTAAGTCGGTATCGCTTGTGAATCAGAAATAACTGAAACCAAAACTCCTAAGTGCTGTCTTAAAGTGTGATTTGCTATTGTTATCTTTGTAATAGAACTTAGAGTGTCATGTTGCATAATCATTGATGCTGCAGTTAGCGTAATCTTAATAAAATTCGCTGTGCGTGATGGCCCCTTGTCTACTGGAGCTAATCGCATGGATTTTAATCTTTATCGGAAATTCGTTGTTTCAATGCTTGATATATAAGTTTATGATGCTCAGAGCAGTGTTAGAATCTTAGTGCACGCTCATACAGTGTACTGGTTACTTCAGATGCTTCATCAGAGTATATGGCTCATTTTCTACACAGTGATCTGCTTTAGTGATCCGGCAACAAACACAAAACGACCGTCAGTTAAATAAAATAAGCTGATTTGAAGCATAGCTTTTTCACTAACTAAACATTTTCCAGTCTCGATGACCTCTCCTAATCAAACGAGACCGCCCTATGAAACCACTACTTTCATGGATCACATTCGAAACATTGCGGAGGAATGCCAAAGGTCGGGTGAATTTGACACTTTGCTGAAATGCTTTCAACTGCTGTCACGTAAATTTAAAGAGCACGCAAAATAGCAGACTGAGCTTTTACCTTGTGATAGGAGTGAGGTGTTATTTGACCACAAGTACAAGGTCACCATAGCTCAAATCAAGTCGAAGTAAAGCTAGTTGTTTTCTGAAGAGAATCTAAAGAAAAAGAAGATATGTTTGCCCGTAACCGCGTTCAAACAGACATAGTCAATAAATTTGTGTCCCATTCGAGCTACCAAATACTGGGGTCCTTGGTGTGGTCAGGATGGAAATAAATTACGCATCGTTGGCTGTTTGTGCACCATTACCTCTGTCCCACCACATCACATAAAACGATGGATCGTAAATATAAATGCTAAATTGTTTCAATCGTATTTACCACAGAGAAGTGCGAATATTGAGTTACAAAGTGAAAGTTGCCCTTCACAAATCCGCAGAACAGTTATCGGAAGTCTGAACACAGAATCACTTCAAAAGCTTTGGAGGATCATTTAGTGGCATAAGCTATGTGAATGGATTGCGAGGCGCAATCTCAATGTGGATCGTGATTCGCATTGAAGTGAACCTTGCACATTCCGATCAATGGAACAATAGCCGAAGCAAGTGGGGCTGTGTGTTGCCTGGCCAGAAACACTACACTCCATATCGCGTTCCGACCTTATTTGATTTCACCAGGTTAAAATAGCAGGCACCAAACGAGCCTACTGATATAATTGGCCACGTTCCACTTGAACGGGAATGGCGGTTCAGATTGAAGATGCGCTTCGCGATCCGATCACACATCGGGTACTTGGAAATGACCGTTGTGTTAAGCGTTGCTCATCAGGATCCGATGGCGAAACAGGTATGATCAAAACGAATACACGGTAGTACGGAATTCCTCGTCTCTTTCCTCCAACTCGTGTATGCTATAAAGGGATAATATATCGTGAACATGTATTCTTTACGTAGTCATCTGCATGTGTCGTCTGGCTTGCACGTGATGGAGGTCACAATTTATGTGAATGCGGCAGTGTTAACTGTAATCCCTCAATGTTGTAGCTTAATGCTGAGTCGATTAGGTCATATCCTGTCTGAGTTATGTACCGATTAACGAGGAACATCACTTGTTAGTTTATATATATATGTATATTTATATATATTCGTGTACATAATTGCATACATACTGGCTCTGGAAGGCAGTTGGTCGTTGCTGGAAGGGACTGGGTGCGCGGTCCTTGTGACTGTGTTAGGATCAAAGAGTGGTTCCATGCAATCAATGTTGAGCGGACTACGGGCCAGCCACCGTCTTGTGTGCGCTTGATTCCCCAAATACAGCGTGTTTGTGTTTGCCTGTAAAGGATTGTGGGCCGGCTCCAATAATGAAAGATGGCTCAAATCCACGTGCCTCCCGGTCTTATTCCTTCGGGTTTACACTGGATATGGGGTGTGTGGATGGAGCTGTGGGTGGTGAAGCGCAAGTCACCCATGTTCCGTCTGTAGGCGCAGGCGTCCTGTCGCTGGCCAAATTGGCAGGCAAATCCGAAACCGGATGCCGCCAAACATACAGAGAAAGATCGCCTGCATTGATTAAAACCCAACCTGTTTATATTCCAACACATTCTGTCATCAACAACGTCTTCCTTGACAGCGTCTCTTCTGCTTAAATACAATAAGTTCCCACATTGGCTGATTTCAAATACTATAAATACAATTGCATGTCGAAGATAGTAGAAGCCACGATTAAAATTCACGCACAATAATATGCCTCGACGGGGAGTCGAACCCCGGTCCACGAATTTCCGGTCCGTTGCTCTACCACCTGAGCTACCGAGGGCTGACGATTAGGTGCGCAAATTTTAACACATGTCTTCTGCTTGGTGCGCGACGTGTTGCCAATAAGCTCACAGTACCTGTCCTGATGTTGCAGATCGGCTCACTCACCCGTCACTTCCCAATAGACCGAAGTTCCTGTCCTTCAGACGTCCAATGGGCGATGGTAGATTAATGATGGATGTTTGTGAGTAGTGTGAAGTTCGAAGAAAGTAGAAGCCACGATTAAAATTCACGCACAATAATATGCCTCGACGGGGAGTCGAACCCCGGTCCACGAATTTCCGGTCCGTTGCTCTACCACCTGAGCTACCGAGGGCTGACGATTAGGTGCGCAAATTTTAACACATGTCTTCTGCTTGGTGCGCGACGTGTTGCCAATAAGCTCACAGTACCTGTCCTGATGTTGCAGATCGGCTCACTCACCCGTCACTTCCCAATAGACCGAAGTTCCTGTCCTTCAGACGTCCAATGGGCGATGGTAGATTAATGATGGATGTTTGTGAGTAGTGTGAAGTTCGAAGAAAGTAGAAGCCACGATTAAAATTCACGCACAATAATATGCCTCGACGGGGAGTCGAACCCCGGTCCACGAATTTCCGGTCCGTTGCTCTACCACCTGAGCTACCGAGGGCTGACGATTAGGTGCGCAAATTTTAACACATGTCTTCTGCTTGGTGCGCGACGTGTTGCCAATAAGCTCACAGTACCTGTCCTGATGTTGCAGATTGGCTCACTCACCCGTCACTTCCCAATAGACCGAAGTTCCTGTCCTTCAGACGTCCAATGGGCGATGGTAGATTAATGATGGATGTTTGTGAGTAGTGTGAAGTTCGAAGAAAGTAGAAGCCACGATTAAAATTCACGCACAATAATATGCCTCGACGGGGAGTCGAACCCCGGTCCACGAATTTCCGGTCCGTTGCTCTACCACCTGAGCTACCGAGGGCTGACGATTAGGTGCGCAAATTTTAACACATGTCTTCTGCTTGGTGCGCGACGTGTTGCCAATAAGCTCACAGTACCTGTCCTGATGTTGCAGATCGGCTCACTCACCCGTCACTTCCCAATAGACCGAAGTTCCTGTCCTTCAGACGTCCAATGGGCGATGGTAGATTAATGATGGATGTTTGTGAGTAGTGTGAAGTTCGAAGAAAGTAGAAGCCACGATTAAAATTCACGCACAATAATATGCCTCGACGGGGAGTCGAACCCCGGTCCACGAATTTCCGGTCCGTTGCTCTACCACCTGAGCTACCGAGGGCTGACGATTAGGTGCGCAAATTTTAACACATGTCTTCTGCTTGGTGCGCGACGTGTTGCCAATAAGCTCACAGTACCTGTCCTGATGTTGCAGATCGGCTCACTCACCCGTCACTTCCCAATAGACCGAAGTTCCTGTCCTTCAGACGTCCAATGGGCGATGGTAGATTAATGATGGATGTTTGTGAGTAGTGTGAAGTTCGAAGAAAGTAGAAGCCACGATTAAAATTCACGCACAATAATATGCCTCGACGGGGAGTCGAACCCCGGTCCACGAATTTCCGGTCCGTTGCTCTACCACCTGAGCTACCGAGGGCTGACGATTAGGTGCGCAAATTTTAACACATGTCTTCTGCTTGGTGCGCGACGTGTTGCCAATAAGCTCACAGTACCTGTCCTGATGTTGCAGATCGGCTCACTCACCCGTCACTTCCCAATAGACCGAAGTTCCTGTCCTTCAGACGTCCAATGGGCGATGGTAGATTAATGATGGATGTTGGTGAGTAGTGTGAAGTTCGAAGAAAGTAGAAGCCACGATTAAAATTCACGCACAATAATATGCCTCGACGGGGAGTCGAACCCCGGTCCACGAATTTCCGGTCCGTTGCTCTACCACCTGAGCTACCGAGGGCTGACGATTAGGTGCGCAAATTTTAACACATGTCTTCTGCTTGGTGCGCGACGTGTTGCCAATAAGCTCACAGTACCTGTCCTGATGTTGCAGATCGGCTCACTCACCCGTCACTTCCCAATAGACCGAAGTTCCTGTCCTTCAGACGTCCAATGGGCGATGGTAGATTAATGATGGATGTTTGTGAGTAGTGTGAAGTTCGAAGAAAGTAGAAGCCACGATTAAAATTCACGCACAATAATATGCCTCGACGGGGAGTCGAACCCCGGTCCACGAATTTCCGGTCCGTTGCTCTACCACCTGAGCTACCGAGGGCTGACGATTAGGTGCGCAAATTTTAACACATGTCTTCTGCTTGGTGCGCGACGTGTTGCCAATAAGCTCACAGTACCTGTCCTGATGTTGCAGATCGGCTCACTCACCCGTCACTTCCCAATAGACCGAAGTTCCTGTCCTTCAGACGTCCAATGGGCGATGGTAGATTAATGATGGATGTTTGTGAGTAGTGTGAAGTTCGAAGGACAGGTACTGTGAGCTTATTGGCAACACGTCGCGCACCAAGCAGAAGACATGTGTTAAAATTTGCGCACCTAATCGTCAGCCCTCGGTAGCTCAGGTGGTAGAGCAACGGACCGGAAATTCGTGGACCGGGGTTCGACTCCCCGTCGAGGCATATTATTGTGCGTGAATTTTAATCGTGGCTTCTACTTCCTTCGAACTTCACACTACTCACAAACATCCATCATTAATCTACCATCGCCCATTGGACGTCTGAAGGACAGGAACTTCGGTCTATTGGGAAGTGACGGGTGAGTGAGCCGATCTGCAACATCAGGACAGGTACTGTGAGCTTATTGGCAACACGTCGCGCACCAAGCAGAAGACATGTGTTAAAATTTGCGCACCTAATCGTCAGCCCTCGGTAGCTCAGGTGGTAGAGCAACGGACCGGAAATTCGTGGACCGGGGTTCGACTCCCCGTCGAGGCATATTATTGTGCGTGAATTTTAATCGTGGCTTCTACTTTCTTCGAAATTCATACTACTCACAAACATCCACAATTGCATGTGTTTGTCAAGTTTACTCGGCAGCTTGGTGCGGAATCTCTGCATCCCGTTGGCAGGTAGACCATAGATAAATGGCAGATATTTGAACTACGCTGCCGTGATGGCCTTGATGCCAAAATTTTGCACTCGTGATTGACGTAATTTATGTAATCATCAGTGTCCATCTTGATCATCTTCAGGCATTGATTTCGCTTGTTGAAGATGGATGCTTGCTGTCCAAATATTTGGCTCAACCATTGAACAGCTTTATCAAAACTGCAGTCTCGAGCGTTATTAAGCAAAATAAATTTGACGTACCTAAATTGCTCTGCTGTTCCAAATATCCTTAACAGCAATCGGACTTTCCAATCGTCACCAGGGACCCAAAGTTCAGCACGGAACCCATCTTAGTAACGCTTGAATAGGGATTCAAATGTGAGGCCAGCATCAGGGTCGTACGGAAATTCGGTAGTGCTGTTAGCGATGGCGTCTTCCAATATGGACGGCTTGATGGATGTAGGCTGTGAACCGGTCTGGATTGACAGTTGGCGCGTAAACGTTTTGATCAGCCAGAGTTGGAATGCCTCAACGTGCGCTAGTTGCTTGCAGGGAATGACCCTGAGCTCGTCCGTTGATATGGACATTTTGATTAAGTTTTCAGTCCGGAGCAAGGTGAAGTGGTCTTCCATCGCCTGAATTATCGATTGAGTATCAATCGGAACTAGAGGTACTTGGCCCCCACAGGAGAGAGGGAAGAGCGGATCAGATGAGCAGAAGAACAGGGTTGTATTAGCCAATCATAAGGTTCCGTATAAAGGTAAAACCGAAAATTCGTGAATTTTATTTATAACACTTGTGGAAACCTCAAGAAGGGTCAGTTGTCCACCAATCAAGTAACGCCACCGTAGTGTTCATTGACCACTTCACCCGGTCGGCTATTTGTTCACCCCAATCCAAGCGGAAGTGTTTGGTTCACCTGATTTACCATGGCTTCGTAACGACGAGGGCGTCTTGGTTTTTGCTTAGAGTTTTCAGTCATAACGCTGTAGGTTTCTACTCCCCTATGCCGAGTAGGTTTGATGTCTGCCTCGAAATCGTTCTGGTAGACACGTAGACTCACCCGGGCTTGTTGTCTCCCGCGCCCTTAGTAGTTCGACCCCCGAAAATTTTCCCACATATCGCGAATCAGGAACCTTGGCACGGCTCACATGACAGCCACGTGTATGACTGGGTTTCTGGTACGGCCACACCCCGAAACCCTTTCTTACGTGTTGCGGTTCATAAATATTGGCCAGGCTCATACCACGCCCACGCGTATGACTGGATCTTTGGTTTGACCAGCAACGTGGGCGAGACTTCACTGAGTTCGCCGACTTGCTCGCAGACCCTTGCCTAGCGCCCAGAAATTGCACCTCTGCATCAGGTCGTCTTTCCACTCAAACAGTCAACTTAGATGAAATTTGAATTTCGCATTTTTCTATTTCCAACCTACCGGACATATTAGGCTTGCAATTTGTATTCGTTATAATCCATAGTTACATTGTTCCCATTAAAGAATAGTGGCGCAAGTAACATGCCAATTATCAAAATGGATAAATTTACTATAACAATGTCTCAACCATCCGGGACAAACGCAGATTTCAATAGAAATATCTGACCCAATAATTTTAGGGGATGCAGAAGTCCTCGAAGATATGTGCTTGCTCTATTTGGATCGAATGAACTCTTTGGAACACGGACATGACTGTGAAACAATTAATGACGTCGGATATTACAATGAGATTAGGAGGCCCGAGTTGCCATCTGCAACAATCATATACCAAAGTTCATTTATATAAAGTAGAGTCGCTGGTCACTGGTTTCTGACCTTGTGCTAACATATTGAGAATATCCAGCTACTCTTATCAATGCGCTGGAACATTTACTCACCCGTTGGAAGCTGTGAGACCACGGACTATTGCGACGGAGAACTGCGGTCATGCCTGTTATCATCTCAATTATTTTTAGTTTTGATCAGTCAGCCATTTAGTCCCCTTTCAACCTTACACTTTCGTTACAATTAAAAATACGCAGATTCATGTCAACTAATCATACTGCTCTGTATTACGGAAGTGGTAACGATTGCGTTGTTGTCGCATTCTAAGTCTGCAAACTGGTATTAGAGTTTCCATATATCACTATTAACGAGATCATTTGAAATGGCAGGGCTTTGCCGAAAATTCCCTTGTTATTCCCGACGCACTATTTTCCCGACCGTACCTAGCAAGTCGATATGTTGGTTCACTGAAGACGCGAGACGCTTGCCTCTCATCAGTTATCTATGGGCCTCCAAACTCGTCAGCAGAGAGCGATATCATTCTGTTAAACGCTCTTCGCTATGCTGTCTCACAAAATTACTCTCACTATATTATCATGGGTGACTTTTATATTCCTTCAATAGCATGCATATCCCCTAATGGACCATCATTTAAATCGAAACTCCTCGAATTCATGGATATGTCAGTTTTGTATAAACATATGCATCGACCAACCAGACACCGCGGTTCAAATAAGCCATCACTGCTGGACTTAATCCTGACAAATAAAGAGTTGATCGTTGAGTCAGTAGCATACGATACTCCACTGGGTCATAGCGACAATTCGGTCCTAACGTTTGGCTAAGTGTGCTATGCCAGTCTTGTTCATAAAGAAATAGGGACTCAAGGAAATATTACGGAATGTTTTAAGCTGTACAAGTTATCAGCAACCGTTGACAGGAACCAACAAACGCACAGTGTATTGAATGACGCGTGGAATGAACTGAAATATATAATTAACTGGGTCATACAACCAGCACGAGCAACCATTACGAGCATCGCGCAGTAGCAATACATGGGTCCGTAGCAGAACACGTAAATGGATCAACAGAATAGATGCGATCTGGAGGCAAGATTCGCTAAGCCCATGTGATACCACATGGCAGAATTACAAAGCAATCAGCAACTAGTGCAGGTCGCTCATTAGAGTCGATAAGTACGCATGACGGGAGGCAAACTGCTGAAATTTGCGTGTAACACCAAACAACTATATAGATTTGTGAATGGTACAAGATAGGTTAAGCCCGAAATACCACCACTGAAGACGGCCAATGGCCTAACAACTACTGCTGTGGATGCTGCGAACGCACTACTCCTGCAGTTTACCTCAGTGCCTCTCAATACCATGGAATCTTTGCTCTATCAATTCTTAACAAATCTCGTCGGCTTATCCAGTGTCACCTTTCCTACAGCAGGTTTTGCAAGCAAATTATAGTCTCAGCTGGAGTACAGTGCCCCTGCAATCGACAAGATCTGCCCAAAAGTACGAAAACCACTTCTCCCACCAGAGCAGCACCACTTGCAACCTTTTCCCATTATCTACTTAACTCCCACACACTCCCATCTGAGTGGAACAAAAGAATTTTCACTCCAATATACAAAGGGGATAAGCGATCGAATCCTACCAACTACCAACATACTACTCTACCTTCTGATTTATCAAAAGTGATGGAATCGGTATTCGCAGATGAACTGACGCGATACTTTGAAAGTCTACAAATAATCTATAATGCACAACATGGTTTCAGACGCAGACGATCTTCTCTCACCAATTTGTTGCTTACTCGTGACACATGGACCAAGGTGGCTGATGAAAGATTCCGATTAGGCATGATTTACTTAGATTTACTAAAGGATTTGACAGCGTCAATCACTTCTTTCTCCGCCAAAAGCTTGCCGTCTACAGTAACATCGGTTTCCTGCTCACCTGGTTAGAAGACTACTGACACGACAGAGCCATCAAGTTAAGAGTACCCGACACCCAATCTGCAATCCTCTGCGTCTCCAGTGGTGTACCGCAAGGATCGGTCACCGGCCCGCTACCGCTTTTAGTCAACATTAATGACTTTCC
Source organism: Dicrocoelium dendriticum (assembly GCA_944474145.2). Classification (NCBI taxonomy): domain Eukaryota; kingdom Metazoa; phylum Platyhelminthes; class Trematoda; order Plagiorchiida; family Dicrocoeliidae; genus Dicrocoelium; species Dicrocoelium dendriticum. Next base: position 12,603 of record CALYDF020003283.1, read on the forward strand.
ATTGAACATTCTATCTCCGATGCAAATATGGGCAGTCGATACTGAAATATGGAGTGCAATTCGCTCAGCATCCGAGAGTGTCTACCTCCAAGAAGATCTGACGCGGACTTAGGAATAGGCAGAAAGGAACCAGTTCCTACGGAATCCTACAAACCGCCACATGCTGACGGTGTGCAGCAGATTCGTCAACACATATCTTTCGGGGTGACACATCTTGCAACACGTAACTAGTGAACGGGACTTGGGTATAATAGTGCAAGTGAGTCTTGGCAATTCGCTCCAATGCTCGTAAGCAGCAAGTGTGGCGAACTTGAAATGGAGACTATTGAGGCGAGCTATCGGCACCTTTGAGGGACGGCTAGTACCATTGAAGATTAACCCCTATATTCGTCCTCAAGTTGAATATGCAAATCAGGCCTAGTGTTATTGGTTAAAACGAGACATTCGTCTATTGCAACTACCCCTAATTAGAGCCACACATGCAACTCGTGGACCATCCGGTCTAAGTTATGAATTGTGTCTTCCGGTATTCGGTATGCTCTCCTCAGAATACCGACGTCTTCGCGAAGATCTTGCTCTCACATACCGGGTACTAACAGTAAACGAGCATCTATGTCCATCACTGTTGACCCTAGCCCTTTACAAATAAAGCCGAGGCAACCACCTGAAACTAAGGACGCAACACTCCCGTCTGCATTGTAGAAAGTATTGTTACTTAGAATCGGTTATCAATGGAATGCATTACCAAGATATATGGTGGTCTCACCAGATATGACAACAATGGAAAGACACTTAGACTTTCATCTTAGTGGTAAATGCTGCGCGATAGTTTGATATAGTGCAATGGTTTAATCACTGATAGTTCACGTTCCATGTTGGAATATATTGATTTTTATTTTCTTTTGCATATCCATTCTGTGGGTCTTGTAATTTATGGTTTTTATCCCATCATACATTTTTGAACGTTTGAACTAGTTATGCGATCCAAGACATACGCGGCACACGATTACTGGCCAACCGGCCATCCATCACACAGGGTAGCCCCACATCCACACAGACGTTGGCACACCACGAAAACCAACATCCGTGCATATGGGTGGGCATAAGCAAGTATGCCCGTGAGCGAGAGAGCAAACACAGGCGAGTGTGATTGCCATGACAATCGCGGTCGTTCACGCAAGAGTACAGTGTACGGGCGTCTGTCTTGCGCTATACCACGTTGTGATGCCTATTGGCGGTGGAGAGTCAGTGATCGCATGCACCGACGCGAGTGCGATAATCATGTGGACGGCAAAGCTGCAGCCGTACGACAAGTGGCAAGCAGCAAGTAGCGCGCACCACGCGCATCAACGCACGTACGTTTGGACGCAGAGAGGCGTGTGCACGGAGCACTGGAGCGTTCTCACGAGACCTGCGGTGATGTAATGCGACGGAGTCTCCTGGCTCAGGACCCCGGCAACAAACTTCAGCTAACTTCGCGTCACCGCGTCTGGTAGCCTCACGTCATCTCACCTTACGCAGCGTCGCTTCGTGTCACTTCGCGCCTCGTCGCATTGCGCCGCGCCATGTGATGCGGATCGGTGCATGATGACGATAATACGGCGACTCATGAACGTGTCTCTTGCGTTGATTGTTCAAGTGGACGAATGTGGTGTGGCTGAGTGTGGCGCGGTGCTGTGTCTACATGATCAGCTGCTGTTCGAATGTTGTGTGCGATACGATGCCATCGCTGATGTTGGCTGTCTGGATGGCTGGATTGATGTTTAGTGCACACGTGTGGTTGGATGCACAATTGCGTTGCCTCATGCGGGTGGGCTGCGTTCCTACTGTGGTTGCAGTATGGATAGTGATTTGAAGTGGGTGTAGTCGGCCGCGACCATACCACGCTGGAAACACCGGTTCTCGTCCGATCACCGAAGTTAAGCAGCGTTGGGCCCGGTTAGTACTTGCATGGGTGACCGGCTGGGAATACCGGGTGTTGCGGCCGTTCTGATCGCCTCATCCAAGCATTCCTTCCAACACAGCCATCAGCATCTTTTACACGCTAGCTACATACCTCACGTGAGTTCATTCGCGATGAGTTTACGCTGATATACATGGACTAGCAAACCAAAATCCACTGGACGCAATCCTAATCCAATCGACCATTCACAGCAACCACTGGGTTGACCATCGTCGGGGCCACGAACCACCCGTACATCCAGGGAAGCCCGTCACACACACACACACACACACACACACACACACACAAATCCCTGGGCAGACAGCCGCGTCATATTAGGCAACTCACTCACCCACGTAAAATGTCGTGTGGACTGCACACATCCCATACGTTTTCGTCGGAAAGCACACGGATCCCGTGAGCACTTTACGCAACCACGGTGTACACTTATGCGATTCATGATATACGTACGCGGCACACGATTACTTGCCAACCGGCCATCCATCACACTGGATAGCCCCACATCCACACAGATATTCACACACCAACAAAACCAGCATACCTGCATTTGGGTAGGCATGAGCAAGCATAGGCATGAGCACGAGAGCAAACACAGGCGAGTGCGAGCGCGATGGCACTCGCATGTAATGTTAGTCAACCAGTAAAGAAATTGTTTCAATCTCACGTATTCACTGAAAACATATGGGGTAGTAAGTTTTTACCTAGGTAGCGGTAGAGTTCCACGATATCCTAGTTGGAACTTAAGAAATATGCTTCCTTGTATGAGATGCAGCGTTAATAAACCGGGGCCTGGACTCTAGCCTGTATTAACATTCTCATTTCGCCACACATATTTTTACTACATAAGGACTGGTAAGACTATATATCAAGTCATCTGACATTTTTGCCAAACGTATTGACCACCCATTCAGAAGCTACAGATAAGACACAATCGAGACCAACTTTGAATAATTGTACACCAGTGCACATCAACACCTCGTGTATTAATCCGCAGGTTGGCGTTCCAATTTCTTTAGTGTCCAAATAATATGATGGACCGTAATGGACACATAGAGCTGTAATACAAAATAAATGAATGGTAGATGGCTGGGTGCTCAGCCGCCCAATAGGAGGCTAATGTAATGGAAGCAGCTAAAGATGCACAGAAGAGGAAAGGAAAATGTACCAGAGTGGGATAAGAGGGTAAGGCTAACTGGAAGCAACATTCTTTGATCGCTTAACTGTTTACGTGTTACTCTGACGTCCGCGGACCGGCAAACCTTCGCATCCCACCTTCTTAGGTTTTCTTCCTTTCTTCCTTCTTTAATTTATGGGAGCCTTAAAGTCTAACACTGAGAACTCATGTTCCTATTTCTGCATGATATCCAAAAACGACGGGGCATTATTTCTGAATGCAGCATGCAAGGACAGCTTTTACATGTTACCCCTTTTCACGTTTTTGAAATGTATTTATGCCCTATTCCAAGGTTCACATTTAATGGTTTATTCGCTGCGTATCACATGCAATTTAATCAATGCACTAGTATTCTTTCCTTGCGTTTTGCTGAGACTTGCTTAATTGATGCATTGTCAAACACGAAGTAACCTAAAGAAAGAAGTGTACCAACAACGTTGCTGTGCTCAACATAACGGACGACGTTCAGCTCATATTTAGCTGTTGTCAATACCCGCAGCAATCCATAAATTCTACGAGCTACAAGATTACAAAGCATATTTCGATGTCACTCTTTCTCAACTCTTTGCACACCTATTAACGAGTATTTTGCTAGCATAATAATTAATTAAATCGAATCCATGTGACCTATACCAAGGTAAAACCAATTTTTACCGTGTATTTCATAGTACTTAAGCTAGCGGTAATTAAGCAAACGTTTGGATGATGAATTCCGCTCATTGGTCATAGATAACTTGGATAAACACCGGCACAGACTGCATCAGCATCATGAGCAGCACTGTCGCTTTGATCATTCAACAGCTACCAATGACACTCTAACACTGATAAGCTAATGCTCCAGTAGTGTGTGTCGATCAGATACAGAGCAAACCACTTTGTAATAAGAATATTCAATGTATCCACTCAGTAGGCAATAAACAGATATTCGTCGAAATACACCAGTTGATCCTAGACCGATAACCGAACCATTTCCTTCTGCTTTACGAATACATGAGAATAGCGCGATTGACACCCCCAACCTTACACTCATATCCGGTGCGAAAGTAGCTGAATACATGCTATCCGTTAGTTGTTACCGCACCCTTCCCAGAAAGCATTTGAGTCCTAACTGGGTGGAAACCACAATATTCATACCATGGCTTTAAACGACAATCGTCGACCGCAACCTTCACAAAGTTCTCAGAAGTATCTGAATACCTTGTAGGCCCTCTGGCCAATATGTCTTTAACTGTCACTACGGCAGTCCATGGTACTCGTTTTGCTCGCCTCCTATATCCGCGACTTTAAACGACACCACAGTGTCACCGATCGCAAATGAAATTATGCCACTTCAGATGGTCCAGCTGTTTACCCAACAAGTGGTTTGCTTAGGACCGTGGAACGTTGTTGCACATGAGTGTTGAGACGGCACAAGCCCGCCTGCTCTTTGGTAATTTAATTTCAATTCAATACGCATGCAAGAAACAGCATTATGTTTCCGCCGGGAGGATATTCAGCTGTTGCACAGACAAATTTGTCATTGTAAAAGTAATACACAAAACAATAGTAAGCAGCAAAGACAGTATTATTGTTACAATGTGAAGTTGCTCGTAAGCTCCAAAACTACGGAGGTCTGGTTGCACAAAAAGCGCGCCAACTATTGGATTACGGATGAGTGGTAAGCACTTGTACGGGAATAAATCTAGCTGTCCTTTAGTCAAGTTGAGGAAGTTACTATATAATCTGAGAGCCCACCATAAAAAGAAGGACTTATATCAGCGAGTATTTTTGAAGCAATTCTTTTGCACGAAATGGAATGAGTAGACACAGTAATGTCAATAAACTTAGGCCATAGAAGTTCAGTACATCGCGACGGTTGTGCCATTGACCAATCTAGGATTTCGAAGTGGTTCTACAGGTAACCAGGGAAGGATTTTGAAGTGCTTCTTTAGGAAACCGGGGAATGTCACCTGAGAGCAATACGTCCAGGGAGGTAAGACACAAGCGGTGATAAATCGCAGTATTAGGTAGCGAAGGACAGAGGAGGACCACAGACGAGCAGCGTAAAAGGAAAGCCTCCTAAGATTTGTACAAACTTCATTCAAATTGAGTGACCAAGGTAGATCACGGCACAGTGTAATACGTAGATACTTCACAGGCTCGGCGGAGTGTAACCATTCACCATTTATGTGAAATTCAGGACGACCCACTAGAAGCTACTGATAACGACGGTCATCGTGAATGGAAAAGAAAACCTCAATGCATTCAAAAGATTTTGTGATAAAATGTAAACTCCGGGTTATAATGCATGTTCGTCCAGTTAGACTTTTAGCTTGGCAACCATTTACTAAACGGGTATGTAAGCGAAATTGGAACATACTCGGAGTCAAGTCAAGTCAAGATAAGCTTTATGCACCCAGAGTGATGCATTTTCAGCATTGTACACTATTTAGCATAAATATGATAAAACAAACATCAGTAAATTTGGGAATTTTACAACCTTAAAAGCAGTAGGCGCAAATGGGTGCACATTTGTCACTTAAGTAATCAGTCACGCGTCTCTGAGAAATGACCACATATTGATAGAACGAGGTGTAAGTTTCTTCATCAAGTTGATGATGCTAATATTTGGTTAAACGTTTATTCATTTGAAAAATAAAAGGAAACTTCGAGTTATGTAGGTTTTCGTTAATAGTTTTTCCAATAATCAGTAGAGTTAAGCGACCTCATTGAACTTGAAATTGTTCAGCCAAAGAATTCGCCAAAATATTCATATAAACTTGATACGTTTGCACAGAGGAAGAGCGGCAACGGCCAATTCAAAGGCCATGCCGTCTTCGTTTAGACCGTTTCAAGCTGTGGTCCTGTTGAATTGTTTTCATTTATTTGGAAGAGGGATGGAAGATCCATCTCTGCCTCACCTGTCCGGAAGCGATAGTTAGATATCAAGTCACCATGACGTCAACAATTATCTAGGGAAAAAAGTTTACCCGATGAGTTTGAAGTGGATAAGGCAAGTCCCGTGACACTCAGACGGATTTCGAACCCCTTCACTGGACCTTCTCCATCAGGCCATATAATAATTTGGTAAGAGGAGAGATGGCATGTAATCCGTATTCGAAGATCGGGTACACATGGGATAGCAGGCTTCTGAGCATCTCCGGAGTCGACTGCAAGAAAGCTCTCCATATCCCATGGGTCATTCTGTTGTCACACGCGACCATCCGCCATGTGACTTGTGAATAGCGTAGATTCTGAGGAGAATGCACACCGAAGTCTTACACATTAATGGTGGTTCCGGATATCACCCTAACTATATGGTAAGTGGTGGTCGCGCGGCAGCGAAGCGCTGTTACGACGTACAGCTGACGCATTATTATTATTATAGTAAGTGCCGAGTAGCCCAGAGACGCCTATGGGGAATGTAAGCATTTATCATGATTTACGGGCAATCGACATTTGATCCACTATTCATGTACAATGTTTACTGATGCCTGTAGTCTGTTGGCATCATAATGATAAGAAAACTCCATCCTCAGTTTCTGGTCATTGTCGTAAATCAGTCAATGCAAATGAAGTTCGGAATGGAGGTCATTGATGAAGATATTGAAACTTCCTGCATAAAGTGAGATCTTTGAACGACACTGCATTACTGGAGCGAAGTAGATTTCTTTCGCCTTGACTAGCAAGTTCCGACCATCCATGTAACCGGCGATCCAAATAAAGCAACTTTCCAAAGACATTTATTCTTCGTACATTGAGCAGCGGTCTGTCACTGGATACCACATCAATAGCTAGCAAATATTGCGCACCCAAACGTGTATGCTTCACGCGCCTCAGACTGTAAAAAAAGCTACGGTAGCATCTTACATATTTATCGTAATGCGCTGACAGCAGAACCGAGAAACGTATCCGGCCATGCATACAAAATGCATGGAGATGACCTAAGACTCTTCCTTTCAAATAGCTTTTCACAGATTGTCACTGTGTGATTTCTGACGCAAAGCGAACGATGTGTACCTTGTCATGGTAGACAGCTACCGCCGTGCTTCTCCAATTTGCCACAAATTAGCTGTGTGAGATTGTATTCTGCATTATATCTATACAAAACAAAGTACCAAAACAGACATGAAGCGTAACGAGATCCGAGGTTATTGCTTTCCTCAATAACACGTAGCATCAAAAAAGTCAACGCTGCATGTCGGAACGAGTTTTACCCAAAGTAGTAAGACTTAATATAGTAAGTTCAACAGCCTTAACTTTTGCCAACATAAATGGCCATCTGTGCAAATTCAGTGTACAGCGACGAACTCCACCTCATTCTTATCTTATTAAAGCCTAGTTCTGTGGATAAGAAAAGCTCAGGGGTCCGTCGTGTTAGGTTACACTAACAAGGGGTGCACGTGCCGAACAATTTGAGAACACCTGCTCTATAATGACACACGGCATCCTGTTGGCCGATGGCGTCTGACCAATGGGGAAGCTAATGGACGGTGCGCGGGTACACCTAAGCCAAACTTTAAAACACACCAAGTTGAAAATGCTTAGGAACCAGTGTGTTTCCTCTATTAACTAACTTGACTGGGAAATGGTATAGTTGTTCGAACGCCCGTCGTAGCAAGCCGACGCGTTGGTTACCCGTTTTAAATACAGTTGCGGATTGCTTGGGGTAACTTAAGTTATCCTAAACAAGCACGCTGAGGTCGCATTCGACGGATGATCGCTGCAGTACTTGTGTTCCTAGCTTGTAGGTATAGGTAGTCCGGTGTCGTATTGAGAGTAAATTGTAGTTGTCCAGAGTGAACTTTAGCAGATTTCGCGTTGATCACACAAGCACCATGTCTACGCTACTGTGAAGTAAATTATGATCGTTATCCGCCTGTATTCGGACAATGTCTTCATATTGTCGGCAAGCAGCAAGAAATTGGAAGTGATTTTCCATGCGAGGTCGTTGCTAAATACCAAAATCAACCGTGGACCTAGAACTGAGCCCTGGTTTACACCAGACTCGACTTTTATGTGATCAGAAAAAGCACTCCGCACTCTGACCACTAAATGCCGTTAGAGGAGAAACTTGCCCATCTAGCTCAAGAGAGGGTCATCAAAACCATAAGATTGGATCTACGAAAGGAGAATACGATGATCTAAGGGATCGAGCCATTTTGACAAATCCAAGTAGATCACATCGACAGAAGCACCAGCGTCAGCTGACTCGGTCTAACTACTACGTGCGATTAATAAATTCGTTGTGTTCAATCAACGTAAACAAAAACAGTATTACTTTGGAGCTTTAATATTGCAAGTTTAAAGATAACACAGCACCGCACTGGCAAGGATGGATTCCTGGACTTTGTATAATACAGGGGGAAGAGAAACTGAGCGGTAGTTTGAGGGTTCAGTCTTGCATCCGTCTTTGTGAATCAGAGGTATTATCACAAGCTTCCATCTCCCAGGAATCTAGTTCTGGTCAAAGCAGCGCTAAGAGAACTAGAACAGTTGTTTCACCAGTACAATTGCTGTTGCGCCCATTGCCTCTAGGCGAATAGCGTCGACTACCGGAAAGTTGTGGTTGTACATTGGGGTCAGCATTGCAAAATTCTTCGCTAGTAAGAGAGACGTGTGTGAGTCCTGGAGGTTTAACGCAAAAGTTAAGATATGCCCTATTGGTAAAATATTCCGAAATGTATTGATGAATAATAGTGAGGATTCTGGTATACTTTAGCTAATTCATCATTGTCACTCCCAAGCAACAAGCTTAGGCTAGTCTACAAAACACCAGTCGCCGGCGTTTGACCTTCTGGTTCTTGTCATTGATGGGCCCCTCATTGGGACCCTGACGAGTTCCGCCCCCGTTACTTCAGGATGCCAGCAGCTTGTGCCACTTCGCCATGGGTGACAGCCGCGGACCTGCTTGATTGACATTTGGCTATGATATAGCCCGGCTCATCTTCCACGGCCATGCCAGTTACGAACTGTGCAGAGGACAATGGCTAGCCTCACGAGTTAGGAATTTCCGCATAGCGACTATGTACCACATAGGACTTAGAAGCACATATTTTTATAGTATTGATGCATAGTGGTACTAGCTGCTGACAACCTGAAGTAATGGGGGCGGAACCAGGCAGGGTCCGCTGGGAGGCCCATTACTGACAGTACCCAGAAGGTCGAAACGCCAGCGTCTGGTGCTTTTGTAGGCTAGCCTAAGCCTGCTGCTTGGGAGTGACAATGATGCATTTGCTAAACTCTGATATATGGCAGCATATTGCATGCGCAACATGTTTATCTCTTCTATAGCTGTTCTAGTTGGACCAACTATCCTTGGAGTGTAGGAATTCTCTGCTTCACCTTACTCCGTCCATTGACATCCTTGTACTGAATGTTATATTTAGCGCTGAAAGTTCTCCATATATTCTGCTGATATGCGACTGCCATCACTGAGCAGTTGAGTGCAGGGGTTAGGATGTGCAACGTCTTGATCGCAATTATCTGGCTTTAGTGATGAACATGAACAATGAACAATGATTTATAACGGGTAAGATAACAAGTGTTTGACATGTCCCGTAGGGGTTTAGAGTGAGAAAAGATAAATCAAGGGATAATGGAGTCGTCAGTTCAGGCGATTACAGATTTAACTGCACTTCCGTATAAAGGGAGTTTGAAATGATAATGTGCGCACACAAGCAATAAGCGGAGTGATTATTGATCACGTAATAGGCGAGAAAAAGAAGGACAACGCTTACTCGTGTGGAACAAACTTGGGTCGACGGGATACAGAATTCCAGTTCCTATAGCAGTAGCGTTTATCAAATTTTGCGCCGGGGGGGGGGTTGGAATGACTCGTTCTCGAGTACGGTTATGGCACTATCCACTGTCTGTTTGCATTAGTGCCAGCATTTCGTGGTCATGGATTATAGTACGTAGTGTAAACGTGACAGAGTATGGTCAAGGCGTTTTTGAAAAGGGATAGGATGGGTAAATTAATTACATGCCCCGGGACAGCGTTCCAAGGTTGCTTCACCCAAAGGGAGAAAAAGTTTCTCCGACATTCCAGGCGGCTGTACTGCGTGACTGACTTAAACTGGTGACCTCTTAGCGGGGTGTATTGACTGAGTATTAGAAGGGAATGGCATGGGTTTTTGGGTTTCCTCAGGATCAGGTACACCATTATGAGCTCGCCCCTTAGACGCCGATAACGTCCACTGTATATTTTGAGAGTCTTTAGCCTGAGTGGGTAGGGGAGGCTAGTCAAGCATCTGACTTACTTTGTGCCTTACTATGTGCAGTATCATGCGCGGTGAGATGGTGCTTGAGCCAGGGTTGCCACGCTTGAATTTCGTATTATGCGTGCTGCCTCATGTACGCACTATGCATTTTGGGAAAGAATGAAGTGTCAAACTTCTCGAAAGCTCTGAGAAGTAGGCCGAGGTATTGGTTTGCTTTCTTTGCTGCCTTTTCAGTCTGCCTCAATCAACCGAGGTCATCTTGAACCATCACGCCGAGATCGCACTCGTGTGAAGCCCGCTGTAGCATTTGTGGTCCTAGACGCATGCTTTGGGCGCTCAGACGTAGCTTCGGCACATGTTCTGAAGATGTTGCCACCCGCCTGTTCTCTTCTATCATTAGACCAATGCTAGAGTACGGTTCGCCGGCCTACTTTCCGATTACCCGAGGCGAGGCACAAAACATCGAACGGGTCCAACACGTTGCTACCAGGCTTATCCCGGGTTTACGTGGCTTTGGGTATGAAGACCGGTGCGAAAAACTAGGACTCTACACCCTGTCCTACCGTCGGTTGCGAGTCGACCTCATTATGACCTACCGTACTCTACATCTCGGTGACTTCCCCATGTTAAAGCCAATGCTGCACTTACGAGGGCCATGCAGCACACGCGGACACAGATACAAAAGGGTCGTGCCAGATGTGAAATGTGTTCCCCTCCCACTGTGCTTCGAACGGAGAGTGGTAAACATTTGGAACAGTTTGCCCGAACATGTGAATGAGGCATCATCTGTGCAACAGTTCAAAACGTTGTTAGATTTATATATTACCCCTATTCGATTCAGAGAACGACTGCACACTTACGATGACATATCACATTTGTGAATCCTGAAATATCGTAAGTCAAATATTTTAAATATTACATGAGAACGAAATGATGTTCACGGTTGACAACTTTTATAATGTTTTTCACAATATTTCGAACGAGTTGTACAGAATCCATTTCTACTTGCTCTATAATACAGTATTCAGTATTCAGACGGTACTTGTGCATACTCTTGTGCCGTATGCTGAGAATTTTCAGTTGGTGGCGTTGTAATGCAACATTTTCTAGATGGACCATGTGTATGCTTTGTCCAGGTCCTCCTGTAATAATGTGTGTTCCTCCACTGCAGCTATAGTATGCCACACCTTTAGGTCATCTGCAAATAGCAAGCAGTTAGAAGATAGCACGCTCGCGAGATCATTTATGTAAACCAGGAAAAGGCAGTGTCCAATTACCGATCCTTGAGGTACGCCCTGTTGAACTTTGATGGATTTCGACAGGTTGCTTCAAACACTCACATTCAGGTGACGTTGCATCAGAAAGTCTATCCATGCCAGAACAGGATCGCCGATTCCATATTTCTGGAGCTTGTGGAGGAGAATTCGATGTTCTATACGGTCGAATGCCTTTGAGGAATCCAAGTAGGCCGCGTCGACTCCTATACCAGCGTCCACAGATTCCGTCCAGCTTGCATGAGCAATCAACATATTAGTGGTACAGGACCGATTTTGGCGAAATATGTGTTACTTCGGAATGAGAATTTCGTTGTTCTCCAGGTACCCCATCAAAGCCTCAGCCAAAATGGACTCCATAACCTTGGAGATCACAAGAAATAGTGTTATCGGGCGAAATTTGCTGGTTCAGCACGACTGCCACTTTTATAGATTGGCGTGATGATTCCGTGCTTCCACATCTTGGGGAGGTGCATTTCGTTCACAAATCGTTGAAAGATAATTGCTAGTGGTCCTGTCAAACTCATGACAGCAACTTTCAACGCCTTCGGGCGAATGCCGTCTGCACCCGGGGAACTAAACTCGCGCAGAGACATCAGCCCCGTCAGTACAGCTGCGGAGGTGAACGATATGTGATTAAGCCCTGATGGCGGCGTTATTTGCTTAGGCAGGATGTATAATAATTTCACGCTTTGGAATGTACGGCCAAATTGTTGTTCAATAAGGTTGGCCGCCTCTTATGCGGTTTGGGCTGACCCGCATGCTGTGTGCAGAGCAGGAATACCGCGCATAAAACGCTGCAAGTTGTTTACGTGTCTGTATAGCAGTTTGGGGTTGGAGCAAAACTTCTCCACTAGACCTTGTTGGTTCTTCAGTTTATCCTCCCGGACGACTTTGACACAGTGGTTTCCTTGTATTGTGTAGACATCCCAGGTATCGTCGATTGGGGGGGGTATGTAGGTGTGCCATGTCTTTACTTGTCCTGCTCCTTACGAAAGACTGCATCCTTTTAGGCCGTCAGAGTTTAATTTCAGATGTCCTTGCCAAGAGCTTGGCAAATATGTTGACGAATTCTCCGTAGGCCACCTACGATGTTAATTCGGCTAAGAACGACCAGCTTGTTGCATCAGTGGTCGGACAGGTCATTCTAGCAGCAAAATTTTGCAATCAAACAAAGCTAGTTTCAGTTTTTAGATCGTCACAGTTTGGTGATAAGCATAGTGCGCATACTAAATGAGAACCGTCATACACTCGGAACAAAGTTAAAGGGATTTGGGCCCATTTTTATACTGTTTTACGTCGGACAACGGCACTGGCGCATTTGGGATAATAATGCTTGGAACAATGAGAACACAACGGCGTTAATAATACTACCTTCGTACACACTTAAGCAGCACAGACGAGATTCATTCGGGTATAATTTCAGTTAACTAATCGTTTATAGATGACTGCTTGCCCGACCTGGGTATCACTACAAAGGCAGCAGATTTGCATATAGCAAAGGCTTCTTATAGTGCTTGGTATGCCTTAAGGATGCCACTGTCTTCAAGATCTGCAAATTAGTTAAGTGACAGAATGTGTGTTATCTTGTAGTATTAAATCCATGGTTAGTGCCGAAATATAGTCTCCTTGCTGGAGTATTCAAACAGTTGATGCTCTGCCTAAGACAAGGTGAAGGATAGTTTATCATATATTTGGTGACCTATAAAATGTTGCTGAAAGTCTACCTTGTATATAGACATAATGTGCATAGCCCAAAATGCATAAACCCAAGTAGTTCATCTCCGGAGGATGACGCGAATTGGAGGATCTTATCTATGTGGATGTTTCCAGTTGGAGTAGAGATAAGGTTTATTATTCAGTGCGAGCAGTAATCATTCTGTACTTATAAATATCATTCGCAAAGCACATGAATCCGTGTATTGTTTAACCGGTAGATAAACTCGCGAGCTTTCTGCTCCATTAAACTTCGGTATTTCACGGATCACGCTTATTTCTGTTTCTCATTTGCATATTTTGAATAAAGTAACTATGATTTGGAGCACTGAATTATGCATGGCAAATAAATATCAGGTGTCAGTCTCTTCAATTTTCCATCATTTAGTTAAGCCACGAATTTTGGTGAAATGTTATACCGCAAGTAACCGTAAAAGACACAGCAGAGGCAGCAAGTTTCTAGGTTACACTGTAGGTGGACATTTGACCTTAATTTGTAACAATCCATAGTCTGGGCATGGAACACAGATTTCGGTAATTTCTTCCAGCCATTTACTAAGGAGTTTGGTAAGCGAAAGTGGAACAAACTCGGAGTCAAGTCAAGTGAAGATAAGCTTTATACACCAAGAGGGAGGCATTTTCAGCATTTTACACTATCTATCACAAATGTGAAAAAACCTCAATACATTTTGGAATTTTAGTATCTTACAAGCAGGATGGGTAAAGAGTGCATATATGTCATTTAAGTAATCGGTCCTGCTTCTTTAGGCAAAGATGATATGTTGATTGAACGAGGTATAATGTTCCTCATCCAGTTACCGAGGCTAATTTTTGTTAAAAAGTTAATTGACAGTTCGTTTCAATGGGAAAATAAAAGGAAACTGCGAATTATGTACGTTGTCTTGAAGAGTTTTCAAAGAATTGTTAAACTTGAGCGGTCTCAGTGAACTTGAAAATGTTCAGCCAAAGATTTCGTCAAAATATTCAAACAAAATTGATAAGAAGGGAGAGCGGCAACGGCCGATTCAAAGGCCTTGCCGTCTTCATTCAGACAGTTTCCAGTTGTGATCCTGTTGAACTATTTTCATTTATTTGAAGGAATGATGGTAGCTCCATCTCTGTTACACTTGTCCGGATGCGATAGTTAGAAATCAGGTCATCAAGACGTCAACATAATCCAGGGAAACAGGTTTATCCAGTGAGTTTGAAGTGGAGAAGGTAAGTCCCGTGACTCTCAGACGGATTTCAAACACCTACACTGGACTTTTTCAATCAGGCCATATTAGATTTTGGTGAGAGGAGAGATGGCAAGTAATCTGTATTCGAAGATCGGGCACACGTTGGCGTAAATCAGTCAGTGCGAATGAAGTTCGAAATGGAGGTCAATAATGGATATATTGCAACTTTCTTCACAAAGGCCGATCTTTGATCGACACTGCATTACTAAGGCGAAGTAGACTAACTTGTCTTGACTAGCAAGGTCCGACAAACCAATTAATCGGCGATCCAAGAAAACTTCCCAAAGACATTTATTCCTCGTACATTGAGCAGCGGTCTTTCACTGGATACCTTATCTAAAGGCAAGTTAACTTAGCAGATCCCTAAAACTACCCAATAATTATCAGCAAACGCCTTAGCCGCTCACTTGCCACCTCGATTGTTGATGGGCTGCAAATCATGTCGTTGCTCTGAAAGACAGCCCTGCCTTCTCACGTTCATAACATGCATGATGTTGGAGGATGAGCCACAGCATATTAGTCAAGGCTGTCCCCTGCCGTCACCCATATCTCGGTGGCATATTCAATGTTTTTTAAGGGTAATATTGTGCTATCGAATCCGGTCGGATTCGGTGGGTGCATTCAAATGGCGAGTTCCAGTTAGCCAATAATCCTTCCGGCGTTTTCCTGGATGTGCTTTTGCTGTCTGCCTGAGCCTGGCTTCGACTAATCTCCACGAGAAACTAATAACTTCCCTATTGCTCACTAAAAGGCACGTTGTTTGCTCGTGCACGGCTGACATGGCGTGAACGATGTAAGACCGAAGGCATTAAGGAAAATCACTATGGACACCGCCAAATCAATAGCCTTGTTCGTTTAATGCTAACTTGAGAAAATGCAGGCTCTCAAAATGTGAAATCGTGTAGTCACTGTTTTTTTACAGTAAATCAATTCTGCGAATAAAAAAAACTTACAGCTGCAGCGGCCAAAGCGGAATGCTAATTTGGATGTCATCAGTCCCATGCTGCTAGTTTTTGGCCAAACATTAAAACTGCACGAGCGTGTAGTTGATAGTCACTTCGGAAATAGCACCACCTGGATTTCTTCTTTAGCAGCATGTCCTTAAGCAATATAATACGCTGCATTTTTTATGATCGAAATACATTTGCCGAGTTCCTACAAAGTATAATAAGTATTTGATATGGTACATCCTGACGCAAGAAACATGCATTTAGTAGAACAAATACAAGGTATTCTGTCCATATATACTTAAAAATATAGGAAAGCACCTGGGCAAATCGATCTTAAACTTTTGCGTCCCAAGGATGCGAGCGCTTAATTACGTATGGTATCATGTGCTACCACATTTCAAACCTGTTGCCTACATGTTGTTTTCTATGTCCATAAGTAAAAGTCAAGTATTTGAGTCTTGTTGAAAAAACGTTAAGCATTCATTATCAGAATCACGTGAATTAAAGGAAGTGCTCTTAACTACACCGTCGGCAGACGGATCGGGTATGCTGTAACATCCATTTTCTGATTACTTGCATTGAATGGTTATGATATAATCACTTCAATCCAAATTTCCATGGATTTTTTCCCTGCATCAACTCCCTAGACCATGTCAATTCGCCCATCAAGTTAAGAGCTGGATTAAGTGCTTTATCAATTACCTAATTAAGAAGATAGCTGGATATATAGATTAAGGATATTAAGTGCCAAGCGTTAAATGATTAATTCACTACACATCGTGGAAACCTGTGTTATTTTTGGGTTGATATCCGCTTGATAACCGCCAAAGAGCACACAAAAAACCAACGCATAATCTTCCCGAATGTAATGTAAGCGATCTTTCATAAGGCGCCGATTAGCCGTTGGGAAGTATATAGCATCATAACACCGGAGCAACTCGACTTCCGTCAACATCGTTCATGTACTACCAAGCTACTGCATGCACATAGCAGTTGGATAGCAGGGTTGGATAACCGGTGGTTCTCAATATTTTCGGTGCTGTTCCCCAAAAAGTGGGTTCACTATATGTATGTGCTCCTTTAAAAAGCCTTTTACTTACATGGTATATTAAATAATAACCACCATATTATTCGCTTTAAATTATCAGTAATTTTAATTAGTTTCGGTCATTCACAAATGAAAACGCCGAGATTTAAGCATACTTGGTTAGATAATGATGTAATCTGCGCTAATGGAACGGTCGGGATTTCTTAGTTCTAACAATTTCTAGGATACCTGATTCTGCTTCCGCTAATGAACAGCCTAAGGCGGGCTCCAAGTTCATTTGGTTTCTTGCATCTGCTAATTGTCACCATGGTCGAAAATCCACATTCTCTTATAAAATTGTGGTATGTGTTGGTATCACTGAGTAGGTGTTGTGCCTTCATCATGTAATCAGATTTGTCCATTATAATAGTAAGGCGTCCTTTGTCGGCCGGCAGTATAACTATGCTCTTGTCTTTCTTGAGGTTCTCCAGAGCTTTCCTTTCAGCGGCGTTGAATATGTTGGTTTCAGCTTTATGACTAAGAGCCGGGATGATTCTGTGTCTGATCATTTGTTGTGCTTCAGGCACGATGTTGTACGATTTTAGGGTCGATTCAAGTGCAGCGAGAAAGTTGATGGGATTGGAGTCTTTAATATTGAGTTGCATACCTCGGACAATGACTGATTTCTCCGCGTCCGTTAATCCTCTTTTGGATATGTTTGCAATCCAACCATCGTCTTCCTTAGGTGGTATTTTTGCGATATTGAATTCAGCTTCTCTTCAAGCCTTCGTTTGGTGTTTATCTTTGTCTTGTGTGTTTTGACGGCCATCGCTTTTTCCAATTCTTCCGTCAATTGTGATCCTAGTCTGGATAAGCAAATTGCTTTCTGTTCGTTAATCACTATTTGGTATTTATGCTTTCGACTGTGTGCATCTGTAATCATCAGGCACAACATTCTTCGCCCATGTTGTTCCGTTACCTTCCAAGCCAAAGGATGGTTGATCGGAGGACGGTAATGCAGACGCGTTGGCAAAACCTGCCTTCGCAAGCATTTGTGGAGGAAATAGAGCTGCTCGTCAGTGGACGATTGCCGACTGGCGAATGTCTCCCATCGGCGAGCAGATTTTAGCGCGTCGCGCAAAAATTGATTTGAAATAAATGAGAATATGCGTAGCTCGGGATGTGGATGCGGATTTTGAGCGGTTCTCCGAGCTAAGTGATTATTGTGCAGACGTTTCGTTGCCTGACTAGGCAACATCATCAGTGCGGTTTCAGGGGCCTGGTTCGCAGTGCCTCGTAAGCGACTTCAATGTCCAAGTGCTTATTGATTGAGTTCTGCTTTGAATGCCAGGCTTCAATGCACTCACGTGCTTGCCGGCTTTTAGCCCTTCCGACGATACTGGTATGCTCCATGTCAAATTGATGGTCCTCAGCATCCATGTGCACCGACATCAGGGAGTTCTGATCGTGGCGACGTATGGCTAGGCTGTGTTCGTGTAGCCTTGTGCCAAGCGTTCTCCCAGTCTGTCCCACGTAGTATTTGTCGCAGTTCCGACAGCAGATCTTATAAAATCACACCAGTTTCTTCTTCTTTGCTAAGTTTATCTTTCACCTTGAAGAGATTACTGCGAATGGTTTCCGTTGGCTGGAGTGCAACTTTGACTCGAAAAGGCAATAAAAGTCTCGCTGCCATTTCAGAGATACCATTGATATAGGGAAGTGTTGTTCTCTTTTCAGCTGGTACCTTTGTCGAGGTGTGTTGAGTAGCATTTTGTGACGCGAGGCAGCGTAGAATGAAGCAATTTGGGTCCGAGTTCCGCTTGAACAGGTTGAAGAGATGATCTTCTTCTGTCCGTCTCATGGATGGAATGCAGTCAGTAATAAGTCCAGAGAGCTTTTTCCATGATAGTCCAATGTCATTGAGTACAGAAACAGAATCGATTCCTCTTGCTTGGTCCGTAAGATTCGGAAGATCAAGTAATTCCTCACTCAGACACGTCATCGTTATTCCCCTGCAGAAATATGAGAAACTGGGCAGTGTTAGATGCATCAGCGCTTCCGTCACAGTCTTTCAAAAAATGGCAAATTGCGCTCCATATTTTTAATTTTCCCTTAATATCAGAGGAAATGTGCACAATTTTAGGAATCAGAGTGTTGCGTGCTAGGCAAACTTTGGCAAAATCTTGCTTTTCTAGGATGGATATTTTCCACCGTTTTATCCAATATTCTCTGACAAATTCCACTTCACTACATGGTTTGCAGTGTTTCACTAGTAGTCTTACCATCTCATGACGCTTTGGCCGCATTTTTATTCTACTAACTCATTCACGCAAACAAACAATAGAGTCAGGGTATTCCAGCTTCCAGTTGCTTCATTATATCAGCTCGTTCATTTGTATTCAACTTGTTGTAGTTAGCATGCTTCGTTTGGTAGTGCCTATTTATGTTGAATTCTTTGAAGACATACACAATCTCCAAAGCAATTAAGCGCACACACTTATTATATCGTTCAGTGTAAAATTACCCCAGTTATCACTTTTCTGGTAAGCGCAACCGTTTGTCATTATACTTCTTTTTAGTCGATTGCCCTATTCTAGATCAATAATGACAAGCGTCTAAATAAATTATTAATGGATTCCTCTTCATTATTTTTCAGTTTAGTTTAAATCCCTTGGAGCAGTGAAAGAGGAGTTGAAATCTGTTGCTGTTGATGTAATTAAATGATCAGTAAGTTGCAGCTGTTATGTCTAAGGAAGTTCTTCAAAATAAATCAGAGCACCATGACGATTTCTGGACTGTTAACCTATAAAACAAATATCTCGTTCTCAGATCGGCCAAGCTTTAGCTAGTGATATACATATACATAAATTTAAGCAAACCAACTTTTTGTTTTTTTAATCAAAATGTCTTTATTAATAGAACTAGATTGACTCTTTCTAGATGGTCAGACAAACAAACAACACTGCATCGTTGTTTGATAAATGACTCGAATCTAATGATTCCAAAAATAAAATGGTTGGATCGCAGTAATTACGTTGCCATTAAAATGCGTACAGTTAAGCAAAATTGAGCAAATCCTAATTCTTTAGGTTTCTAGTATATCACCGTCATCGACAAAGTACAATTGTACAACACGAAGGAAGTTGCTCTTCAAGCCTAATAGCCAGAGGACAAGTCAAAACACGACAGACGTGAGAAAACATTAGAAAGGGAACTGGCCAATAACTGATGGTCCGACCACAGAATGCTCAGTTAACGGCAAGCACACATACGAGTAAACACATTAAACAGTTTGATGACATGAGCATCATTTAGAGATGGTGGTAGCTGTTTCAATAACATGAAGATAGCAACATCACACCAGTAGTCTAGGTGACCGCTGTGACGAAATTAGATGAGATCAAACATCGTCAGTGAGGGAATGCAGGTGAACAACTGGACAAGGCTATGAGCGTACAGAGAATTTGACAGATAATAAGCTAAGTACATAGAAGAGGGGTGTGTGGTGTGCGTCAGGTCTCAATTCCATGTACACAATTGTTTTGGTTATTTTTCAATAATGTTGCACAGATAATCGCTTCTAACTCTCCACCGTCTGCTGATAATATCAAGATATACCGGTTAGAAGTAACTTCCTTGTGAGCTAGATATGATACCTTGGTGGTCAACCATGAAACCACTACAGTTCAACGTGGACAAATGTAAGGTATTCTTTATACAACACCTAGAACGCAAATACTGCAGAGACCAACCGTCGAACGCGAGCTTGGCGTGTTTGTTCAGAATAAGTTGGGTTGTTCCAGGCAATCAGAAAAGGCATCGAAAAATGGTAATCAACTCGTCGGGCTATTGTGATGGACGCTCGGACAAACACACACCCATAAGCAATGCGTATATTTATCCCTTTGTCGAATAGACAATTCATGCTTGGCAGCCATGGCCGAAACATGAACTCACTGCACTGGACAAACCTCAAGAAGAGGCTGCGAAATGCGTCATTAGAACCTGCCAACTTCCATATATATATATATATATATTTCGATACAAAGCAACCTTAATTACCCGGAACCATCTCAGTGTGCTGAGAGCCTATTCAGATACTTCAACCAGCAGCTATAAAGCTCATTTCATCCCGCAACTACCCTCTCCTTTTCGCGCTCTTTGCTTACATTTCTGCCACGCTCGGACAGCAAAATATCTGTACCGGCCCATGACCTTGTCTCATTTGACCAACTACTTCTCTCTGACTGCATGGATGACTAATGAAATGCAAAGGATCTGGAGCTGCAGGATAAATGCTAACTGTTGCACACCATTGCAACCAGTTGGATTTGCTGCCCCTATAATAAAGTAGTCTTTTACTTCCCTTATCTGTCCATTTCTTCCGACCCCCCCCACTGTGTCTTCCAACTTCACTTTACAAAACAACCTCAACGCGTCGACTGACGCAGTCGAGCCTGATCCGTCTGCTCTTCTCCGACTTCTGTCAGACTACTGCCAAGTTCCCGGCCATTGTTCGGATAACCGAATGCTCTGTCTTCATTACCGACTGAAACGAGTTGACATTTTCCACAACATATCAGTAAACATTTTTCTATCCCGACCGTTTCCTCTATTATAGCGCTCTTTGTTTGCATTTCCTCTGCAGGCAGACTGCCAAATGCCAGTGTCCTGCCCTAACCTAGTCTCATCTGACCAGTCTGATTCACTTTGACTTCTTCCAGACTAACGATAAATAAACAGTTTAGCATCTATAGAGTCAAATATATGTCCCCTTACCTCAACAGCCTGCTAGAGTTGTTTCTCTTCGTGTTATTATAAGCACTTCCATTTCTAACCTGACTATTTCTTGGCCCAATCCATTTGCCTTCTAAATTAGCTCCAAGACTCGATGTATTTACGCCAGTTTAGTTAGATTCTTCTCCTGGTCTCCGAATATTCTCTGTTTACTGTGACGTTATTAATCTTTGTTCTGAAGACTGCACGCTCTCTAAGTCTTAACACGGGAACCTCGCTGTCTTCTCCACACATTATCAGTCAACTTTTTTTATTCCAAAGCTGTCACTTCTTCTCTGCGCTCTCTGTTTTCAATCCCTCTTTAATAGGACTGCCAAATCTTAGTGCCCTGACCTAAACTAATCGCAAAGGACCAGTGTGATACACTTGGATTTATTCCAACCTACCCTGAGATAAAAGTTCTATGCCATAGATACTCAAATCTATGTCTCCGTCACCTCAACAGCCAGCTGGACTTGTCCACCCTGTGTTTATATAGTCCCTACCTTATCTTCCCCCAACGTTTCTGCTAATCCCCTCTATTTTCTGCTCATCTTATCTGTATGTTTCAACCTCAATACACCGACGAATGTATCGTCGTCTGAAAAGTCTCTCTGACTTCGAGAGGTTTGTCGAAATTAAACACCCGTATAGAATATAGCTACTTAGATATTTAACCTGTCTATTTCCGCTGACCCTTCCAATATATGTTCTCCATACAACGCAATCTATGTGCATCAACCAACCTAGTCCAATCTGAACGGCCCTGTGCCTCCCACTTCTCCCAGTCCTTATTGATAGTTCCGATCAAGGTTTGGCAGCTGCTTTATTATCTCTCACTTACGTTGCGATCCATGTTGTTCTAATTTTCCTATTATCCGTAGGGGCTTCTTCCTTTGGTAACCTGGCGTTCCTGTTATTGCGCTCGGTTTTTATCCCAATCGCTATTGCACTGCTTACTCCGATTGCGGCGAACTAATTTTTACGCGTGCTCTGCTCCGATACGCTCCTACTTTCTGGCGGCACCCGGATCATTGCTAAGTGTTTCCTGGCTATCATGTCTATTAGTATGATCACCTTACCTCTATTCATCTGCCTCCGCTCTTTAGCTCATATTTGCATTTCCCTTACATCATGCATATTCCTGTACGAGCTTACTTCATCCCTCCGCAATCTGACGGTATCCGGAGTAACGAACCAATGAAGCGCAGTTCTGGTTCCCTGGGACCCTTTTCACTAGATTCTGAAGGATTTCAAAATGTGGACACATGAGCGCTTCAGCGTCATAATTCTCACTAAATATGCATTGAACTTCTGGGTGCACGCATCCATTCCCCGCCGCTTCTAGGCAGCTCTCATTCCACTTGGAACTTCGCCTTACCACCTGGTGTATCCCAGCTTGCCGTCTCAAGCTAGTGGGCTTTAGTTCCACCTCAGATGTCTCTCGCATGCAGATGACCGGCATCATCATCAATATATCCATGTTGCTCTCTAATAACAGTATTATTCGCTCAACTTCGTAAACACTCTTTGTTATTTCCGC
>CALYDF020003284.1:0-11555 GCA_944474145.2 Dicrocoelium dendriticum
CACAGCAGACTTTGAGATCCATTACCCCGCTAGATGGCTCAATAAGTTAACCTTCGTAGTCTCTGTTGCTACTTAGAATCTGTAGTTATGTAAACGTAATGTAACAGCAGGCGTGCCTTACCACTATAGAGAACCCGAATAGCCTACAGGCATTTAAGGAAGGAGCTACAAAGATTCCTATGTATTGACAAGGACGCAGCGCATGCTTCGATATCTATGCTTCACAAGACTATCTCTTCGATGCCTGGCCCCGATGTGGCTTGAGGACCTTCAAGCTGTATTGCACGACATCTAAGCATTTGCATCAACAAACTTAGCTAAATTCGTAGCAGATACCGTCCTTACGACCTAAGAGAATTTAGCAGTAGGCGGCCCACGCATTTTAGGTATTAAGGAAGAGAATCCGACCACAGCAGACTTTAGCATCATTGAAGTCTTTTTAACTATGCTTTGCCTCCTCCAGACACTTCGGCTTAAAGACTGCACATGGAAATGGGTAGAGGATACCACACAAGGGCTAGTTGGTAACCGCAACCATTATAAATTATCACCATTAATAATCACCTTATTGCTGCCCAAACAGACCAACAAGTGGCACAACATTCGTATTTAGACTAGCAGTTTCACAAATTCGATGGCACTGCCCATATAGTACACTGCGTGGTAATAACAAAACCATCCGCGGAAGCAAACTTCATACCATGTATCCTATCTTCACTTTCATCCCTTTATATTTAAATTACATTACCGCTAACACTAGGCTTAAGCGATTCCAGTCCTATCAGTTGCACGCATCTTACACGTACTAAGACTAGAAAGCTGAATACAAGTGTACTTAGCCATTTCTAATTAGGTCCCAGGTTGCCTCGGTTCCCCCGCAGACACTGCTGTCCTAGGGCTGCAATTATGAACTAGTAAGCCGCCATGGTATAGACGTACCTTCAAGAACCGACCAACACCTCACTCCCCACGACCTCTTTTAGTCCAGATGAAACGTTTCCGATTTCACTAGCTTGTGACATTGGATTTTATTTTTGTTGGTAGCCTCCGCTCGTACACTCGTCTTACTGATGGCAAGCCTAGTTCATTTTCGAACTCGCTGTGATTCGCAAGCTACCTTGCACTGTGCTGTTGCTAAGTGGCTGCTAGTTTATTGCAGCCTTTTACAATACACCTTCAGCTCGGCTGCGTACTAATTCTGAATACTTGGTATCCGTGTTGCTTCCTACTGGTTCTCGTCGTAACTAGTACCTAAGCTCTGCTCTACATTTAGTGACCCAGATTGCAAGCAAGTGTATGGCCTATCAGCTGAGGCCCACTTTTGGTGAGCTCGTTCCTTCTCGTTGACGTCTTTTGCAAATAAAATTTGTTTGTGATTCTAAGGCAAACCGCTACTACTTTCGGTTTACTTATTATTCGTCGCCCTCAATGTCTGCCAACTATTTCCTATTTCGAGAAAGTAGAAGCCAGGAATTAAAATTCACGCCACAATAATATGCCTCGAACGGGGAGTCCGAACCCCAGGTCCACGAATTTCCGGTCCGCTGCTCTACCACCTGAGCTACCGAGGGCTGACGATTAGGTGCGCAAATTTTACAACAACGTCTTCTGCTGGTGCGCGACGTGTTTTGCCAATAAGCTCACAGTACCTGTCCTGATATTGGCAGATTGGCGCACTCACTACACCGTCCACATTCCTATTTGACGACAATCCTTTTTGGTTTGGCTTGCTGGGATATATTTTTGCGTCATAAATCTCATTACTGTCCGAGTCAAATATGGTCCGCTGCAAGGTAAACACCTAGGAACGTAACTTTAACTGCTCATGTACACTGCGATGATGATATATCCGTTAAAATCTCTTCACTTACTCTAGTCGCGTAACCCCTTAGCTCTATAAACGTGTCATCTTCCTACGGAAGTAGACACCGTTAACGCCACCATCTGCACCTTCGCCAAATAAGCCATAAACGTGTCTCATTAGCCACCCTACTTCATGCAGGTGCCCGCAGCCCTTCCCTCTGAGCCTGCCAAAGTGCGTAACGAACTAGGCGCATTATTCGGTGTTCTCCCATACTACTTCAGCACTCTATAACTCGCAACAAACTTTCGGTCTACCGCGTAGCAAACAATGTGGCATCACCGCCGGCTTGCCACTGAGTGTAAAGTCGTATACTACTTCCTACATCAGTTTACCTGACTTAGTTAGAGAAGCCTTCCATGCTGCAAACCACACACCAACAACGTCACCGGCCACATCACTGGCAGTAGCCTCCTTTACGTTCAGGGACTGTAAATTTGGAACTGGGGTTCCTAGTTAATACTGGGGCTCAAATAAGCAGTGCAACCACTCTGCATTCCGAGGAAACTGCTCGGTCGGCCACACTGCTCCTCGGCCACCTCCGTGCCGCCAATGATATACTCATCTTTACTTACAGTCCAGCGCTCTTTTAACATGGGACACCTTAGAACATTTCGCTGGGTGCTCATTATTGCCGCCGTCCCGTATGCCATCATCGGCAAAGTAGTACCTCAGACATTTCGACCTATTGAATGAGAAGACGGATTTCGGTGTGATTTAAGTTGGTGCATGGCAATGTAGACTTATTGACCGATGCGAAAACGACCGAGAACAGTCGACCCCGCAACGATGCTCAGCGTCATTGGCACAAACATCGCCATTGCAGCTATCACCCTGGTCCACGTTTGCCAACATGACTACCGCCGACCATGGCCCTATTTATGCTCTAAGTACTCTAAGCTTGTTTAGGCAATGAACGAACCTCGCACCGTTGCACTTCTATGTCACAAACCGCATCCGTAACAAAATTCCTACCCGTCTCGTCACGCCTACGTCGACTTTCGCTATAGAAACAAAACTAGCGCGGGGGGTTTAAGCACTACTCGAAATTGGAATAATCACACGCTTCGGACAGCCAGTGGTCCTCTCCACTCTTAGATGGGCCCAAAAGACTCTGGCGAATGATGACCTTGCGGTGACTAGTAGGCCCTAAACAAACCTGCGGTCCCCGTCATATCCGCAATCCCACATATGCAGGACCTCCCTGCGTGCCTTGCACGTAAGACGATCTACAGTAAGGATCCAGCGCTTGTGTCGACACTATAACAAAAGTACCAGCGGAGGAAAATAAACATACCTAAATAAAGCCGACCTTACGTCCTTTGGCCTGAACGAAGTGCTGAGTATTCACTTCTGTATGGTGCAATGCCGCACCAACATATCATTGCTCACCGACGACATCACCCGTATCATAGACGTTGCCTCTCCTGTTTTTGATCACAAACTAGTAGCCAGTTCGTCAGACGGAGCGCACATAGCTCACTTTCACCCGCTCTATCTGCGGTTGACGGACCACGGCGTTAACGGCAATCCGACTACGTGCGTAAGTGATAAGTCCAACGGCAGAATTCATAAGGCCACCTGCGTTTCATCATGTGGTATCGTGGTCTTTACGGACAAATTCCATTCCAACAAAGATTTCCCAGCCCCGAGTTCATTTGGCACCTACATTAAGCTTTGTGGTCTATTCAATCTATTACCGACGCTTCCCCCACTGCGCCCACCCCACGCATCCTCTGACTGACCCACTCATGAGGAGAGGAACTTAAGTTTGTTTCCCACGACACAGCACACACAGCCCTCACCAAGCTCAAGGA
Source organism: Dicrocoelium dendriticum (assembly GCA_944474145.2). NCBI lineage: Eukaryota > Metazoa > Platyhelminthes > Trematoda > Plagiorchiida > Dicrocoeliidae > Dicrocoelium > Dicrocoelium dendriticum. Next base: position 3,679 of record CALYDF020003284.1, read on the forward strand.
TGCCATCTGTACATAAATCTCCTCGCTCATTCCTAGCCGCCTACACCCCTTCTCTCACAACGGACGCTTCAGATTTTGCTTTTAAACGCTGTTCTTCCAGCAAGCTGTTGGTATGGCTGCTCAACCACTAAGTTGTTCTCCAAACGTCTGTAACCAGTGGAGAAACCGGTACAGCACATTTAGTAGAGAATTGCAATTACATCTACTTAGCTTTTGGTCACTTTCAGGCACACATTAGAAGGTCGGGCATTCTACGGTCTAAACTGCTTACATGCCTTTCAATTTTCGTCCTCAAATTCATCTTCTGAAAGCTGTGTAACTACGGGAAACCAGGCAACGAGAATTTGTCACGCCGTTCCACTGCTGGCACGGGTCAGGTCTCAGGTGCCTCCAACCCTTAGCTGAGGCTCTGTCGTTACTCTTACACCTCACACTGCTTTCGGTGGACCTAGCCGTCTTGGCAAGTGCACAGGCCCAAGAAGAAGAGCTCCAACACACCCTGCAGTCTACTTTAATGAATGTGCAACGAGTTCCTCTACAAACTGCGAACGGAACTATCCTACGAGACCATTTCATCTATTATCCAGGACCTATCGTACCAACCTCTTCCAATTGCAACAGGTTTGCTGCCCTCCACTCATTATCTCACCCTGGTACCTTCGTTTCTTCGCACTTGGTCACCAAGCGTTTCATTTTTCCAAGCGTTAACAAAGATATTCGTAACTGGGAGCGAGCTTGCGTCCACCGCCAGCGCTTAAAGTTAGATCCACACACCTGCAGTCCCCTAGGTACATTACCCGCTCCGGAATTGCGTTCCACCCATTACACTTACAAAGGTAGGACCCCTGCTTACCTCTGACGGTTCCGTATACCTATTGTAAAGTGTCGATGTTTCATTAGATGGCAAGAAGCCATCCTCGTATCAAGCTGCACAGCCGACAGTCATTCGTGCCTTTTTGGAAAAAGTCGTCCCAATACGGACGTTTATCCACCATCACTACCGAACGCGAAATCACTTTCGGATCGGCAATGAAACAAATAAATAAACGCATTATTTCCGGCAGTGTGGGTCAGGCCATTTGAGGCATGATAATAATACAAACAGGTATGGTTTGTAATTGTAAAATAATATAGCGTTAAAAAGTAATATATCTTATTTGTATTTGTACAAATGCAAGCGTACGTGTTAGTGGGCCTAGTGAGTAAAACTTGTGATGCGTGTTTGAACGCATAGCTTTGTTTGCTGTGCTTGTCCTCGTATGAAGAGAGAAAGGTAACACGTCGAAGGAGCTGATGTTTGCGGTGTCGGCATCTTCCGGAAGGGGAAGAGACATTGACTTTATTTGGTGGCGTCATATCCGCCACGTTGCAGTGTTGTTATACGAACCTTTGTGGTATCTTATAGGGAAGACCCTGGCTAGGCAGAAACCCACCACGTTCCGGAGTAATACCACCGAACTCTTCGCTGGAACGGGATTAACCTGAATCACCCAGCTGGCGGCATGTGGTTGTTGGGCTAGCAAGCCGATACCCTCTGCAACCGCTTAGGCTGCCGCCGTACCTAGACGATGGCATTCCTCCTGCCGCGGATAGGCTAGTCGTATGTTTTCATTTGCAGATTAAGTCACCTCTCTGTGTCACTTCTGACCCTGACTGGAGCGAACTCATTCCGTTAGTACTTCTAGGTATCCGCAACAGCAGTAAAGTCGGCCTGCAGTACTTACCTACGGAGCTAGTCTGCTGCACAGCGCCTAAGCTGCAAGGAGAGTTCATTTCGCACCCTCGCCGACTTGTAGGCTACCATCAAACATTGCACCCGCTTGTTCTCCATGCGTACGTTCGCCTCAACCTACCCATTTTTGTGTGAAGACCAGGGATGTACAAGTGTACCATATAGTCTTCACCAGCACTCACGTTTTCGTGCGCACATACGCAGTTCGTTATCCCCTGCACTCCATTTCAGAGTTCGCTACCGAACTTCTGAGCACCATACCATAACCGGACTGTGCACAGGACAGTGGTGTCCATCGATCGCCTTTAGGTGGTCTTTTTCGAAGATGTGCCTCCATCTTTACTTTGTACAGCAGCTAAGGTAAATCACCCTCTGCTGCATCTCCTGCACCAGGCAGCTTAAATCTTTTTCTTACCCTAGAGCCTCCGCCAACCCAGTCCCAACCATAGCCAACTGACCAACGCTGTAGACAGGTCAAAGGTCCAATCCACTTTGCAGCTTTTGTTAAAGTTTGCTATAATCTTTGACATGCGTAGCTTCTGCGTTTCCTCATAAGCAAGTGTTTTATTCATATACGTTTTGCAAGACGAGAATACCTAAAACCCTTTCCTACAAAACAATAGTGTGGCTGCAAGCAACCGCGAATCCACCTACCAGTGCTACAATGACTATTATGGCTTACAAAGACGCCGTCCTGGTTTCTTCTTGGGACGAGGATACTTACGGCGATGGTCTCTGACTGCGTTGTGATGTGACGCCTTCTAAGTGCACCGTCGGGTCACAGTGGAGAAAATGCTCTCTCGGCGCTTTTTCTGGAGTTGCAAGCTTTTGCTGTCCGACCAGCACCCGCGACGGCCCACCGAGGATGCACTCTAGTGCCCACTCAAATACCAACTTGCAAATAACAAAGAAATCGAGACCCAAAATTACCCCGCGCTACCACACCTAGTGCATGAACATATTGCTATTACTAGTTTATATTCCTAAACTCACTTTGTTCCCCCACCTGACATCTATTAAAGGCTTATTTCATTTAGCATTCTGGGGGATACCCCTGTAGCTAACGTGCAACATTTCGGTATTTCAGCACTTTGTGACATTGGATTTGTTGTTAATTATATCTTCCAATCGTCCGCTGGTTTTACTTACTGCGTGTCTGGGCACTTTCGAACTGTGATTCCAGTGCTACTGTGTTCTGTGATGCGGCAAATTTGCTTCTAGATCATTGCAGCTTTTTACAATACATGTTCGGCCCGGCTACGCACACATTTCTAAATAATTGGTATCCGTATTAGTTTCCGCTAGTTCTCGTCGCAACCAGTACTTGAGTTCCGACATACAATCTATTCTTCAATGTCCAAGTTATCACTGCCCAAAAAGCTCAACCAGTCGTACAACCTTAGCTTACTGATGGGCAGCTTTGAAAGTCCGTAGGGACTCAACAACTAGGATATCGCACAGCAATAACATATTCATCCGAGCAGGTAACCTCTAATCTTTATAACATTTCTACATCCTCATCCCTTCGTATTCGGCCTTATCTGCCAGAAACTTCCCAATACTTAGACAACCGGGTACGTGAAAAAATCTTAGGTTTATGGCCTTTGAGCTATGATTTGTATATGCGTTCTACCAGCCTTGTACATGGTATAAAAACTCAGTCTATTGTTGCTGTCAGCACCGTAGTTCACCTTAAGTAAACTTTGGTATTATCCGAAATATGTCGTAGTACCAGAAGTAGAGGTTCTTCCATTAACCCACGGACCTGGCAACTGCTAGTTAACATTAACTGATGTATTACCTTAAGCATTATTACTCGCTACCTTACTCCGCTTTTTCCAAATGCAGTAGGTATGACACCAACAGTATAACTGTAGGTAGATATGTATTCCATCTGGTTGATAAAGTGACCAATGTAAGAGCCGTAGGTCCAAGATGCAGAAAGTTTTCTCCCCCTTTATCCTCACTTTGCCTCATATACTTTGCTTAAGCTGAGTCCGACAGACGCCGATAACTATTAAAAACGCTAGTAAGCAGGCATGGGGAAAACGAACACATCTTCTGCAACTGCTTTTGCTAACCATACATTCACCTTATCGGGTACCATTTCACTGGCAAGAAAGCTGACCATGTTGCGGATACCCAGTCACCCAGTTAGGCTGTACGTCCAGAAAAGTTTACCACAACTACGCGTTATCTTGGCCGTCCGTGCGTAATTTTAGCTTTTACCTGGCTCCAACGCCTACCATGTGTTGTGCGTATTGGTAGGTAAATAAGCGGCTCCTACTTATTTGTATACTTTCCTACGCTAGCTTTACATTATCATTCAGTTATTAGGGGACTAGAACGGCTCTCACCCAACAAACCACCAAGTTAGTTGCTAAAGCCACATCCCAGACCTAGTTAATATTACCACCTTGATGAAGTCTGTTGGTACTCGCATCGGACATTATAATTGGAGGTGCTCGATAAAAATCAACGAGATACACTATCACGTGCAGCCACACATGAAGCACATTAATCCACCGTGTTGAGCAATAGTAACCCCTTGGAGCAGAATGGTTGGTACCACGAAAACGCAGATGTAAATGAATTTCACGCCACGAAACAATTTTCTACTACTTTCCATACTCGTTTCTTGCTCATCATTGGCAGGCTCCTTTAGTTCACTAATGGTAGTGATTCTTAATGGATATATAGAACAGGCTTACAGCGATCAAACTTGCGATGTGTATCTACACAATATGTGCATCATACAGGCCCAAACGTGTCAAATGATACTAAAATTCTCCTGGATTATGCAGATGGAACAGGCTCATGTATTCTAGTATAAAATTGTATTTCACTTATTGGCTTAAGGATACTGTACGCTAGATTCGTAGTGGTTAACTTGGCTCAGTCTCCACTGAAAATTTTACAATGTGGCCTTCTGCCCTTGGGCTTACTGTAAGTCGTCCTGAATTGCCGTGCATATATAACAGGCTTAGTAGCTTTTAGCATTTTCACGTAACATTATGGCTTATTTAGCTGAAAAGTTTGCTTTACGAACATTTACGTTGGAACTGGTTGTTGTGGAGAATTTTTGGCTATACAGGGCGTATCTAGTTACCTATTTCTAATCAGTGCATATGCAGCTACGCCCCTTTTAACAATTTTTCTTTTTGCGCTACATGTCTTTACAACAGAAAGTCGTCGTCAGCGAAATAACATAATGGCGTTATTTCTAGACCGCCATTCAATCACGAATAACCAGTAAACTACTGCACATATCACCTTTACTTCTAACCTAACACGTGGTTAAAACTTGTGCTGATTGGCCCATTTTCGTCATATATTTCGCAGTGCTGTAGCTTTAGAAAGTGCCTCTTTTCTGTAATTTCCTCAGTGTTAATTTGATGCTAGAACTCAAATTTAGCGCTTACAGTTTTGGTTATATTATGCATTAACTTGCACTTTTCTAAGTAAATGCGCCGCCTTAATAATTTTTATAAAAATGCGTTCTGGTTGTATTTGCATTTCTATAAACTGCTTTTAATCTCTTCATTTTCCTTCCAATCCTTGCGCGCTTACTTCTTTCTATGTATCCCCCTTTAAACGAGTACACTGAGTGTCATCTGGCTAGCCGAACAACCTCCTCGGCGTGCCAGCTACGTGGTTTTGGTTTACCTCATTACAGCTAATATTCTGGCAGCAGTGTTCCAGGACTTAGTGGGTTTTGGCCTGGCAAGCGTTCTTCCAATAACAAGCCACAAAGGTTTACTTAAAAACGCTGTGAGGTGGCGGTTGGGACCCGCCACCAACGAAATTCACCAGTTGCTTATCCGGACAACCGCTTAAAGTCCACAAACAAAACATCCCGTTAGACCTGGCGACAAGAGCAAAAATGAAGGTAAGGATTTACTAATCCCATAAACGCGGCTACACACGCCTACATGCTTACAAACATACATTCAAATATCAACCGAAGTCACCACTGTATGGTTACATTGCACATTAACTGAGCATCCTTATGTACTCTTACCATGAGCATGCCTGCGCAGGCGTGCTCCGTGTATTCCAGCATATATCCTTTATTTATTTTATTTATTTAACTGGAGCTTGCATCAACCAAAAGCGGGCATAAATACTATTATTGCTAGCAATAATAGTATTTATGCCCGCTTTTGGTTGATGCAAGCTCCAGTTAAATAAATAAAATAAATAAAGGATATATGCTGGAATACACGGAGCACGCCTGCGCAGGCATGCTCATGGTAAGAGTACATAAGGATGCTCAGTTAATGTGCAATGTAACCATACAGTGGTGACTTCGGTTGATATTTGAATGTATGTTTGTAAGCATGCAGGCGTGTGTAGCCGCGTTTATGGGATTAGTAAATCCTTACCTTCATTTTTGCTCTTGTCGCCAGGTCTAACGGGATGTTTTGTTTGTGGACTTTAAGCGGTTGTCCGGATAAGCAACTGGTGAATTTCGTTGGTGGCGGGTCCCAACCGCCACCTCACAGCGTTTTTAAGTAAACCTTTGTGGCTTGTCATTGGAAGAACGCTTGCCAGGCCAAAACCCACTAAGTCCTGGAACACTGCTGCCAGAATATTAGCTGTAATGAGGTAAACCAAAACCACGTAGCTGGCACGCCGAGGAGGTTGTTCGGCTAGCCAGATGACACTCAGTGTACTCGTTTAAAGGGGGATACATAGAAAGAAGTAAGCGCGCAAGGATTGGAAGGAAAATGAAGAGATTAAAAGCAGTTTTATAGAAATGCAAATACAACCAGAACGCATTTTTATAAAAATTATTAAGGCGGCGCATTTACTTAGAAAAGTGCAAGTTAATGCATAATATAACCAAAACTGTAAGCGCTAAATTTGAGTTCTAGCATCAAATTCACACTGAGGAAATTACAGGAAAGAGGCACTTTCTAAAGCTACAGCACTGCGAAATATATGACGAAAATGGGCCAATCAGCACAAGTTTTAACCACGTGTTAGGTTAGAAGTAAAGGTGATATGTGCAGTAGTTTACTGGTTATTCGTGATTGAATGGCGGTCTAGAAATAACGCCATTATGTTATTTCGCTGACGACGACTTTCTGTTGTAAAGACATGTAGCGCAAAAAGAAAAAGTTGTTAAAAGGGGCGTAGCTGTATATGCACTGATTAGAAATAGGTAACTAGAAACGTCCTGTATAGCCAAAATTTCTCCACAACAACCAGTTCCAACGTAAATGTTCGTAAAGCAAACTTTTCAGCTAAATAAGCCATAATGTTACGTGAAAATGCTAAAAGCTACTAAGCCTGTTATATATGCACGGCAATTCAGGACGACTTACAGTAAGCCCAAGGGCAGAAGGCCACATTGTAAAATGTTCAGTGGAGACTGAGCCAAGTTAACCACTACGAATCTAGCGTACAGTATCCTTAAGCCAATAAGTGAAATACAATTTTATACTAGGATACATGAGCCTGTTCCATCTGCATAATCCAGGAGAATTTTAGTATCATTTGACACGTTTGGGCCTGTATGATGCACATATTGTGTAGATACACATCGCAAGTTTGATCGCTGTAAGCCTGTTCTATATATCCATTAAGAATCACTACCATTAGTGAACTAAAGGAGCCTGCCAATGATGAGCAAGAAACGAGTATGGAAAGTAGTAGAAAATTGTTTCGTGGCGTGAAATTCATTTACATCTGCGTTTTCGTGGTACCAACCATTCTGCTCCAAGGGGTTACTATTGCTCAACACGGTGGATTAATGTGCTTCATGTGTGGCTGCACGTGATAGTGTATCTCGTTGATTTTTATCGAGCACCTCCAATTATAATGTCCGATGCGAGTACCAACAGACTTCATCAAGGTGGTAATATTAACTAGGTCTGGGATGTGGCTTTAGCAACTAACTTGGTGGTTTGTTGGGTGAGAGCCGTTCTAGTCCCCTAATAACTGAATGATAATGTAAAGCTAGCGTAGGAAAGTATACAAATAAGTAGGAGCCGCTTATTTACCTACCAATACGCACAACACATGGTAGGCGTTGGAGCCAGGTAAAAGCTAAAATTACGCACGGACGGCCAAGATAACGCGTAGTTGTGGTAAACTTTTCTGGACGTACAGCCTAACTGGGTGACTGGGTATCCGCAAC
>CALYDF020003286.1:0-35574 GCA_944474145.2 Dicrocoelium dendriticum
TATTGAGCATACAATGCGTCTACTACTAATTGGCCTTCATAGCTCTCAAATATTTATCAACATCTGCCTTATTCATTCCTCTCTTTAGAGATTTATCTTAAACTACTGCTTGTTGATCTGTCTCCGTTTGCTGTTCTATATATTTCCGGATAATCTGATTTAATTATTGTAACAAATCATTAATACATCTTGGTGTACCGGCCGTGTTGGGAGGAGAAGCCGAGAAACTCTCCACTTCGTGTTAGGTCACACTAATGAAAATATTACAACAATTGATTTCCCGTTTCGCCTTTATAGATTACATTACTACAGTCTTCTTCAAAGAAGTCAACGGGATGTATTTATTTGGTGCAATATTCTATCCTCTCCGGGTTGTTGAAACATGATAGTACGCACTAACTGTGCAGGAATATTGTTAGCTCGTCCTCAACAACGTGGGCAATTTATTATGCACATCTCCCTTAAATTTATTCACATGGATATTTGTACTTCCAGCATGATACTGCAAACATTGCATGTTTTCCGATAACGTTAGTTGTAGTCTGCTGTACCTTACGTTTTAGAGCCTGTATGTCTTTTCTTTAAGATATTTGTCAAGCATAAACCAATTTATCTGGACGATGCATGCCTGTTTGCTGGTTGCGTAATCGTTCATACACACCTTAAAGTAAGATAGCCTTTTTGGAGTAGCGCGGATGCAGATAGAATAAGCTGGACAGTTACCAGCAATACGCTTTGCAGGATGTGCAGTGTTTCTCTCTCAGATGCTGGCTGCAACGAATCTTCTCCAATACACGGCAAATCATGCTACTACATATTAATAATGTAGGGTGTCAAATATAGGCAACTCATAAGGAATTACCGGTGCCCATTGTCCAACATGATATAGTTCCAAACGAGTTAATATTGTCAAGCTACTCCAGGCTTACATATCCATAGAATAAGGAAAAGGATTACTGGCTTACTAGCTCCGGATTTATAAATAAACAAGACTATCGATGCACTCTCTGTAACAGTCATTTTATTCTGGAGACAATGGCTTCCACACGATAACAAGTTTCGCTAATAAACGTTTTGTGGAAGCGCGTTCCAGCATCATTGATATTTATTCTCACCTTAGATAGAGGAAAATACGGCCACAGCATTCAGCACTTGGTCTCAATTATATGTGCAGAGGACCCGATTGCGTTAACATAATGATTGCCAGTATCGGTGGAATAGTTATGATAAATTATTCCACAGTGGAAAAACCGCATGAATGTAGTATCCATAAAACTTAGAATCACCATTAGCTGCATCTGGAAGTGGCAAGTCAAAAAGTGCAGTGACGTATCGCAGTCGACCGAAGCGGTATCGGAAAAGCATGGTAGCTCTCAGCTCTGTAACACAGCCTAGCGTTTCTTTATCCTATCTGACGTATTGCTGATTTTGTAGAATAATGAACGTCACCTTGATATTGTATAATCCATAAAGAGGGCAAATAACCCTCAGCTCAGTCAAATGATTGCCGCGATCAACCTGGCTACTGTGCCTCATAATGATTTTGCTTTTGCATGCAATAGTGCGCCAGATCGTATGAGCATGTCCAAATAGTAATCAAAATTGAGAAAAAGTGATACTGTAAGTGATAGTTTATTTTGATGTAAATTCATACCATTTATGGCAGTTAAACTTTTTTACAAATAATTTTGCGCACAGAGATACTTCGCAGCCAGCTTCCAAAGCATTTTATCACGCACATGCTCAGAAACGCACTAGATTGCACTTTCAGCTTGGTGGACAGTGGAGTATAAAACGGTCTATATCGCAATAAGCATGTAATTCATAAAGGACCAATGCTGTCCCCCGGTGGCCCAGTGGCATATGCTGCTGACTAACGGTTCAAACTGCTGCTGGTCATGCGTTCGAATCGTTATGGATCCGATGGATTCGTATGACTGATGATGCCCAAATTGCTGAAACTGCGGTCTACTTCATTTCCAGGCATGTGAACAACTATCTGATTTGAAATCTGACTGTGATGAAACACTACTTCTTACCTCAAAATCTGCTATTGTTGAGTATATTAAAATAATTGTCTTTATGTAAATAAAAGATGCAGGTGTTTGTTTTGAACAAGCTGTGTGAAGGGATACCTGAGAACAATGCATGGTTGTGTTACTACCAAAGAAAACAGTTCCGTGATACTACTTCAGAGTGGTTTAAATAGTGAGGGCATTCGGGTGGTAAAGAAATTGATACCAACAAGCTTGCGATTCATACAGTAGTTTATGTACTGATAGCATGTATACAGCAACAGTAATCAGTACACGTTTATAAAGGAGCTAATGCAATTGGATATCATCTAAATAATGCATCACGGCGCCTTAAATCAGTGCCAAATTAGAAGGAAAATTAAATGCTAAAACTCGCAAGCCGGGGCAACAGTTCCGAGGATACATTTTCTTAATCGGATAAGGAAGTAGCTGTCCGTGCATCAATATACAAATCCCTGTAGTTAATCTAAAGCAAAGCTAGAAGCAAATTTGATTACCTTCAGTTGGGTAAGAAAGGATGAATCTGCTGTGGCTTCGGATGTTCTGAGTCAATGTAGGTGTAAAGAGGGCAAAATGGAAAAGCCTAAAGTTTGATAAAAATTTCTGTTTATGTAGAAAACTAAACCCATGACCAAGGCGACATTTAAGGCTGCGGTATTGTATCTGGTCGTCGATTTTGCAAAACATTTGCATTGCTTAGAAATAGAGAGCTGATAATTCATTTATAACTCAGAGACCGATGTAACAACTGTTTTTGATAATTGGCGTTCGGAGTTACAGACTGTAAGTGGGGCAATGCCAACAAACAGCAAAAAAGATGCAATAGAATAAAAAGATACGAAGAAGTAATTGGAGGTTAGTAAGATTCTCGAATACGCAAATCCATAAAACTATCGTAGTTTTCACATTCATAAGGCACTGGATAATGTAAAGTTGGCAAATATTTGGAACTCGCATCCTTATCCAGTAAGAGCCCAAAATATTCGCAGTTGAACAAATCAACCTTAATATTCGGTGCTAAGTGCGTGGAAAGCAATCAAGCACGGTAATGGCATTCGTGAGTAAAAAGAACGTCTTTCAGACTGCTGAGCAAATTTCATTGGATAATAACATGATTGATGGAACTTGGTTGTTACAGTGTGCATTCTTGACGTCCCTATTTGGTGGGGAACCAAAAAAGGCAATACTGAATGGTGGTTTAAAGACGTTAAATAAGACGAAAGCTTGCTGATTGAAGCCACACTTCAGATACTCACTGAGCTCTTTATATATGCCATCGTTTTCGCGACGTGTTATTTTAGTAGCTGCATGTACTTTACAAGATTTAAAATGCTAATAATGCCATTGCAGGATATTTCGGGTAAAGTACATACGTAGAACTTGGACAGTGTTTCCTTTGGTTTATTTTGCCCAGTCCAACTTCAAGGACTTATTGTCTGACACGTTGCAAGATAGGTAGATTCTAATGAACACAGTTAAGTCTAGTTCTGGTGACGCGGCACTTTTGACCCCAGCTACAACTTAAAATAAAGAGTGGTGAAAACAAAAGGCATAGTAGAGTTGCCGGGTGGACAATATCCGTACAGTGTGCAGACTTGCAGGTCCAAGTCTGTCATCAGTGGCAAAGTTGCGCTATTTGCTGGCTTGCAGAAGAAATGAGCTCGAAACCCGGCAAGGATACTGTGGAAGGCGCAAATTTGAAGAGGCCCGGAATGTCAAAACATACGTATTCATAGACTCCGCTGATCTATTGTGAAATCGGTAGTGTGAGTATCCTAGATAAATTATTAAAAGGTGGATCGAAACATGTTGTATTGTGCTTTGGCAGCAGCGGCGATGAAATGCAAGAACCTGCAGAAATAAAAATCACGAGATTGCTGCCAGCTATTTTTTTGCGTATCCAATCAAGACGAGGCAGACTGGACCTCTTAGACTTCCTTGAGGTGGCTGAAAAAAAATTCCTAAACAGTTTCATATCTGCAGTGCACGATAGAGCACTAGCGAATTCAGATCAATTCATCCAGGTATTGGCAACGGTCAATAATGGACATGGAGCAAAATGTAGCTACGCCATCTATAATTGGATCCAAGGAATTATGATTGATGTGGTTGCAACTAAATAGTATCTCAGTCAACAGGCGTTGTTAAGTTTGGAGAGCACCAGACAGCGCCGCTTCGAACTTTTGGGCCGGGTTCTACCCCTTTGCTTTCCGGATTCCAGCAGCTAGTGCCACCGCCATAAGTACAGCCGCCGACCGGCATGAATGATAGTTGACTAAGAAATATCCCAGCTCACCTTCCACTGCCACACCAGTTACGAACTGTGTAGAGGACAGCAGTTGGCTTTTTGTGACACAAGACCTAGGGGCTTTATGGACAGGTTTCTATAGTATGAATGAATAGTGGAGATGCTTATATATTCAAAGGTAGTTCATCATAGTCCACTCTCAGTCTGGTGATTTTCCAGACTTGACAACGCCTGCTGACTGATAGTGGACTAAGAAGAAATACCTCTGATTATATCAATATCCTCACTACTCAAGTAAATATCATCTGTAGAAAGAAACATCTTTGTAAATTAGCTTGCATGTATCCACTCAAAGCATTGCAGAGAAAGTCTAGTTATGTTAGTAGATAAGCTTAGAGGTAAAGGTGTTATTAATAACAAAGTACTTAAGCATATTTTATGAACACGAGTACTGTCGCTATGCGCACATATTGATATGCGCAGGATGACTGTGCAATATGATTGTGTGTTGCTAGATATTGCTGCACACAATTAATAATTTGATAAAAATGCTGAAGCAATTACAATGGGAGCGACCAAAATCAATTTTTAAACGACACTTAAATATAATAAAAGTAGGCTTTATGCACCAAAGCAGCTGCATTGTCGCATATTAGAATCTCATTGTGAACGAAGTGGTATATGGAATTATTGTAGAAGAATTAGATTAAATTAAACGTCTGGAAATAATGCACAAATTATTTACAAAAATTTTACATAAGATCGATAGTTTTGCTGGTTCAACAAGCAAACGTGTGAGGTACATTAGAACATACTGACAGTAAGATGCAGTACGAGATAATGGTAACTTATATTTCGAACACGTAGTAGAAACTCATAGCGTTTTTGGTAGGTCATAATCTAGAAGATGTGGTGGGTTTTGAAGAAAAACTTGGCAAAAGCATATGGATGATTGCTACTAAGAAAATCCACAACGGAATCTCTAGATCATCTACTTCATCTGGACATAAGCTGTATGGAATGTGCAATCAATGCGCAGTAAGTTTTGAGTAACCCAGGAAAGATTGAAGGGCCGAACGCATGCAGTCACAAATCCACATTGATAGTCACGACGTAATGCTATACTTTGAGGCGAGGGGCATTAAATAATAGCCATCTAGTATAGCAGATTAATTCCAACACAAAACCTGACCAAATTTCTGATCTAACTCCATGAAACTAGATATTGCATTTTCGAGATTTGAAGTCGCATCTACTCCAGTTTGACCGGAACGTATGGCGGGTATTGAAGCTAGACGGTAACAAACAAATTATACATAATGTAATAGAACGTAAGAAACTGTTTTGTTAGTTGGCACAACAGATGAATGTTTACGGGGTAGGCGGGTATAAATTTTGCACTTCAAATAGCCTGTTTAAAAGCTAATGGCACTCGAGCGCGCGGAATTTCGTGTCGGAACCCTAACGCATGGTCAGACGAATTGACCACCCCACCGTATTCACGGCAAGCACGCCTCAAATTAACGAGGAAGAGTCATGAAATTTCTCTGTCTCGCAAAGAATTTGTTGATCGCATTGGAGCGAAAGAATTTTATGACCTGCAATGTGATTAAAATTACGCAAGGAGAGACTGTTGCTGCCACATCTGTCAATCTCGTTAAATGTCCAACAATAGATAAAATCTTTAATTTGATCGGAAGCAAATGGGGCAGTGTAAGTATTGGAAATCCAGGGGGTCTCAATACCGTGAACCAGCAATAGTAAGGGCTAAATTGTAAGATGGACAGTTGACTCTGTGTTCCTTTACATAAGTTCGAAGATTTTAACCACTATGTTTGAGAGGAAAAATGAGGCCAAAACCACGTCATGTTCGTGGTCCCGTTAACAAACAAGGAAAAGAGTGCTCTATTATTGGCTAATGCTGTGAGTAAAATCTACTGTTCAGTCATGCTGGAAAGGGTAGGGAATACAGCCATTAGTCATTATTGTGCATACAATGTCTAACTATTTTTCCCGTAGGTTCAGAAACCTGGTTAAGAAAGCAGTATTTAAAATATGTTAACAGGCAACAATCAGACAAATGGCTGAAGTTAACTTATTATATGCTTATAAATTGTATGGTATCTGACCTTATCAGCTTTAGCTTTAACGAATGCACAGGTGTATAGCTCCATAATTAACATTGTACCCAGTCAAGTTGGTCAAATTGATTGTACATGTAATTATTAATCTGCATTGCTAACAGCTTGCATACATTTCGTCTGGAATCCTATTAGAAACGCAGACCCATTGCAACGATTTAAACTGCCCAGCTAACAACTGAGATATTCACAGGCACTTGCTGCAACCACAGCCTAAAACACCGCCCTCGACTGAGTTACCGTCAGGAAACTACACAAGCTAGGTAACCCATGTTCTTTAATATCTCATATTCCTCAATGTATGATGTAGTAAACGTCTATATGTTAAACTTAAATTGCGAAAATGTATGAGACATCAGTTGCCTTTGGATGAGTAGTAAATAAACTACTGCTTTGTTGGACCGTAAATATTGTAAGTTATTTCCAGTAGCTGAATAAATTATTATATGAATAACCTACCACAATATTTCATACAGGGTTTTAGCGGGACGCATCTCGAATATTTGGTCCGACTTTCCGACAGTAATGCATTGTTCCTATCAAACATTTTTTGCCTAAGATTAGGCGATTTGTATGCTAACATCCACCATGCCATAACCCAACTTACTTCACAAAACAAACGTGTTGCTTGAAGCTCTATGCAAACAACAGAACGGTTGCTCACCCAGAAGAACGAAAATCGTTGACAAGCTTTCACGAGACCGGGGGTATTTCAACCATTCTGCAAGTGCATGTATGGACGTTAGGATCAAACATGCACAAGCACTGCAACTCCAAGGTATAGAAGAATATGTTCTACGAACAGTTTACAACATACTCGTTACTATTCTTTTTCAAGGAACAAGCAAACGCTAACCCTCTTTTATGAATAGATTTGATAATCATAGTGAAGCCTTTAGTGACCCACTTGCAATTTGTGAGTCTTTTAATATTATTTAAGACCTTCATTACTTTGAATCAGACTCATGTCTGAAAGCCCTCAATTCTCAATGACCAAATGCTTAGAATTGTCGAGATTTCACTCAATAGTATTCCGTAAGTAAGGAAAGCCAACAGAATTTCTCTCGGTTTGGGTTTCGACGACATCTGCTAAAGCGCATTTAGGATGAGTGAACGACTTGTAATTAAATTTGTTGAATATGTGCCCTTTATGACTGCAAACTAAGTGTTGTTGAAACCAGTAGAAGAAGTCGCTAATCCCCCACTCCATAAAAGCTGCACCAGACGAAATGTTGCCACTTACCAACCGATTTATCATCCTCCCACCAGTGCCATTCTGTTATTAAGCTTCGCCAAGAAAACCTAATTAAAATTACTTTATTCCATGAAGCTGTTTAAGTCATCTTAATACGACTTCCTTGATGGAGATTTCTCCATGACCCGCCAACTCCACTTCCTCAATTACACTAAACTGGATAGCGAGCAGGCCAAGAAATTGACCGGATTATTAATATATACCACCACTTCCAGATGGTTGGGTTACTCTATTTTGCCTACCTCAAATGTCTCTCTGATTGATTGGATTTGTATATTATTGCATTAGTTAGAAGAATAATTAACAAAAACATGTCGTAAGACACTTAATTGCGAACACATGGACGCTGGATTTGCTGGATTTGTATGTTTTAACTGAGACTTAAAAAATCGCATCTGACAGTATACATTAAAAACAGTTATTATAAAAGACCGAACTCGTTAGAGTACGGAACCCGATACAAAGCTGTCCATCCTCCTACCTCAGCAATCGATTTTAACTAGTATATTTGGGTGGTCACTACTGTTCCTTACGCCTAAACACCAGCGGTGCCATCTAAGAAAAAGTACTTGGTTTTTGCTTTTTTTCTAGATATCAATGATTATAGTATATTTATTAAAATGACCAACTTTCCATTCACTGATGACATCAAGGTTGTCGGCAAACTCCGGCGTAGTGAAATTCAAAATACACTAGATTTAGTTCGCCATGATCTACACTCCAAAGAGGAATAGTCCGAAGCACCGTTGATAGAATTCTCTACTAAAAATGAAGCCTTCTGTCCTACTGTCGATCCATCCATGGAAGACAAATTAAGCCATAAAATAAATGCATGTCCGTGCGACAGTCTACCCCTGATCTTAAAGTCCAGTTTCCTCAAACTAACGTTTCTGAAAGACTAAGTGCAAATGAAACGAAATCATAAAACCAATGGATAACACATGCCACAAAATCCACAAAATCTCTGTCAAACGAGCATTATTAAAAATACTAGTTCTTTCTGTCTTGGAATAATGCAACTTCGGCTACCTTAGCACGTGGAAGATGGACAGGAGAATTAGGAAAATTGTACGGACATCATTTACCAAAGATGTACTTAGTAGTACATCTACGCTAAACTACTCTGGAGCTTGTAAGCAATTTCATCTCAAACCGCTTTGCCTGCGACGTCTTAAGCGAAACCTGGTGCGCCATCAAAACTTGTTACATAAAGTATTTACTCCTATCCTCTTTATTTAACGTGGAGAGAATATACATATCAAAGAATTCACAGCAAATGTAAGTTACCTATACCAAAGACTAGGACAACCATGCACTCCAATCTTTTCCCCATTACATATGCCATGGCACGTAACAGCCTGCCAAACACAATCAGGGCAAATGCACACACTACCTTATTTCACCGTAAAATAGAGGTTTTTGATTTCGGCGGCATTATTCCCGTTTGCATGAAAAAGTCGTCTGATAAAATGTTACACGATAGATCAAAAAATATCTGAAAGCAAACAAATGGTCGTCAATATACACTCAAGCAGGAGCATGAACACTTATATTTTAATAATATGTGACTATTTTACGAAGAGTTAGGATACTTTATAGAAGTATTCATATACATATAATGTTGGTGAAATGTGTGTTCCCGCTTTCCGACCTGGGCTGTAAAGGTAGGAATTCGTGTAACAATAATCAGCACTAGGATAACTATTAGCACATAATGTACAATAAAGTAAACATTAATGATAGATAAACAGTACTTGGTATACCTATTATTGCCTTGAAATCCACTCACATTTAACTCAGTCTGCTTGAAAAGATTGTTATCATGCATTAGGGGAATGGACATTTTTCAGTATCCAAAGAATTTGCAGCAGCAATTGTGGTCTTATGTGGCTCGCAGAAAGTACACAAGCCGGCGTCCTAGAAAAACCTTAGAGCTACAATATATCGGGCCACCAAAAACATGCAATTAGTTAATGTGAAAACGTTACTCGGTATGCCGCTTTCAAGTGGATTTCAAACAAAGCAATAAACTTACATCTTGCTTATGTATTAATAATAAAGTATTAGTTTCTTTGTATATCTACTTCGGCCCCAATTTTTTAACTAAGATTTAGCAAAGCGGCAAAAGAGGGTTGTAAAGGAACCCGGTCACACTTAAACAAACCAGATGCCGTTATCCCAGCTAAAATAGCCCAAAGTTTTAGTAAAATAGTGGGTTCCCTTCAAACAGTTCTTCATGGCATAGACACGACAGAGGTTGCAACATGTCAACCTTTTGATTGTTCTCTTTAGTCGCAAACGCAAATCAAACATAAACATTGAAACGATTATATACATCGAAAAATAATCAACACCAATCAAAATGTCACTGCCAAGACCAAGGCAAACGAACTGATTTCTTCAATAGTTTCTGAAGGCATGGCACAGGTTGATGGGTCTTAATTAAAAACGCCTCACTAATTGCCAATATTATCGGATTTTTGCCGTGTAATAACAATTTGAACGCTTTCTCAGGGTTCACACTATGGTAGATTCCCACAAGTATCTGGTGATAGACGATTCCAGGCTCCGAATAATTCTCAGATTTGTCCCATTTTGTTGCACAATCAATTGTCCTAACCACTTGGTAAATGTTCATTTACCCTTGGAGCTCACTGACGATTTGTTCTGCCCATGGAAATGTCACAGAAACCGCAGATGAACTGATAAAAAACGCAAGAGGTCGAACTAGCCGATGAGATGCTCTGACGGTTGTGAAAACCAAGTTCTCGCGTGATATGCCTGAGTTTCAACTGGGCTGTCTTGTAGGTTCGCGTTAGGGCGGACCACAGCATGCGTCCGATGTCATTTGCCACATGTCTCCCTCGAATGGCATGAACAACTTCCTATTTCTCAGCATTCAGCACCGGCGTTTTCACGCTGGAAATTCTGCTGTGTAGTTGAAGAAACTTCTCAAGATATCTATTATAATATCAGGTCTTGCGTAGAATTTATTATTCGGCTGTTAACGTTTCGAGGCTGAAGTTGGGTCTAGCCCGTTAGAAGGAAGTTTTCATTAAGCCGCTTTTGTATGCGATCTGGACGAACCTTGAAAATAAAGCTGGAGTCCATTCTGGGATAAAGGCGGAATTTCCTGCTAGACAATACTTAGGAAAACAACATTCCGGTGGGAATGCGTATGATAAGGAAGCTACAGATCCTTTTGCTACATGGTAACATCAATCAGTTGCAGTACAAGCGCTTAAAACCGACTTGGCCACAGGCACCCAGAATGAGACTCGATCCGGCGTTAAACAAAACAGGACACTCGCTAAGTCCGATTACGGGTATAAACAATTCTCCTTAGCACAAATTCGCGCGGTGGCTGGCAAAACTATTATATCCGGTAAGTAAACTCCTTGCTACATATTGCCTAAAAGATTCCACAGAACTGGCCGAGACTCTGGAACAGTTGTCACTGGGTGCAGAGCTCATGTACTCAATGGATGTGGACACCTTATTCACAAACGTGTCTTTACGTGAGACGGTCCATATTTTATGTGCTTATACCCCGAGCCAGAATACGTCTTTGGGCCTGCCAGTGGAGTATTTGAAGCATATGATTCTATTGTGCACCGAGAATATATATGCTTTGATTTTGAAGAGATCGCATACAAACTGGTCGACGGGGTCGCTATGGCCATCCGTCTAGGACCAGTTTTAGCCGACATCTTCCTCGGCGTGCTACAATGTGTCATTATGCAACAAAAACCCGCTAATTTTGTCATGTGGTGCGGCGTTGTTAATTAAGGCCCATCAACCTGTGCCATGCCTTCAGAAACTGTTGAGGAAATCAATTCGTTTGCCTTGGTCTTGGCAGTGACATTTTGATTGGTGTTGCTTATCTTTTGCATGTATATAATCGTTTCAATATTTATGTTTGGATTTGCGTTTGCTACTAAAAGAGCAATCAAAAGGTTGACATATCGCCAACATTTGTCATCTGTTATAAGCGAATTAAAACCATTCAATCCATTTTACTCAATTTTCCTCTATTTTTCTCCCGCATGTAGCATGTTAGTAAAAGGATTGCTACCGCGGTTATTATGTTGAATATAGTCGCCAGAACGCAGTTTTTATACAACGCATATATACCTCAACCGAACTAAATACGTCGTTGTGAAACGAAATCTATTTAGATGGTTGTACTTTCATATATTTTGTGAAAGGGTGTTTGGGTTAGCAGTGCCCTTATTAATGAGCTAAATGCAACTAAAATCATAAACCAACGCGATAATTTGCAAATTCGTGACTTAGATATGTTCATGTCAATGCGATGTTTGAATGCAATTAAGTGGAACGTTTCACGATATGTACTTGGGTTTGGTGCATCCCTAGAACCAAGTTTACATGCGGCCTTCTGCATTGTCATTCACTTATATTCAATTTGCTTATATCGGGGAAAATACTCTTCGATAACTATTGCACCGGGCAATTCATATTGATGCTTCCTTCAAAAGTTGGATCCATTTACACACCGTTGATTCACTGATATTACTGATTTGTAACATGCACAAAATTCATACAGAAATAAACGTAGCATTGTCTATGCACTGATTGATAATGTCCGTTTTATGCCCAACAACGTATTTAAGGAAAATTACCGCTAGGTAATAGTTAATTGTACCAATTGTAAATCCCTAGTTCAGTTTACTCAGCAACCAGGAAATGCGCCCCAGTTACTCCCTTGTCCATCTTGCTGACGCTGGTAGACAGAGTTTTAATGCATTTGCCTTTAGAGTCACCGTTTGGTTGGAAGCACTGCCAACATGCGTTTCGTGGTCTCTTCCGGAACTCACTAAAACCAGACAGTACGTACGTTGCCAGATACACGGAATAAAGAAATCCTGCTCTTAGTAAGCGCAATTTAAGCAAACGCAGAGAGTGTCTGGCAATATTTTACTGTAATTTCATTTTACTGACATCACGTTCCGTAATCTGTCGGCAATTTGTTGCGTGTTGCGCAAACTTGTCTAGAAGCTTAGATTAGGTGTTAATATATTCCTGAATGCTCCATTGACATTATACTGCATCAGCCTGTAATTTGTTTCCGGTCGAATACAGAGACTTGCAAATCTTTTGGATTCGAATCCTGTGGTCAATGCTCCAGGGCAACATTTTCCGTGTGATTACAATTTAAGCAAAATTATTTTTCATACAGAGGGCAAAATAACACACAATAGTAACTTGCGGATGCTGCAGATAGTTTGAAGATGGATGATAACCCTTCAATCTGCCAAGCGAAATGCTTACCATAACAACAAATCTACTAAATTGGTACTTCTACTTAGTCTTCATATGCTGCAGGCAAAACTTTATATATGGTCGAAACAGGATGAGTGCAAGGAGGTAGAGTTTATGAGGAGTACGGTGGGGCATGAACGGTAACTAATCTCAACGTTTCCCGCTTAAATGAAGAACTTGGTTAGGGAAAACTGTCGATTACTCAAGTTTTATCCAAACAACTGCGCTGACAACGTTCTGGTGAAAGCCATTGCTTGTTGAGACAATAGGACTTTAGTGCGTTTGAACACGAAGCGAAGCTGTTAGCTAGCCGAAAGTGGTTCAATGTTTACATTACGCATTCAACCAGGGAAATCGTGACATCACAATATTTCCATGTCAAAGATTTAACGGCTAAGGACAAACGCAGTTGAATTAGCTTCAGTAGCGATAGTTGTTAGGGTGCCACAGCGTTTACGGATTAACAATATTCAAAGGACCCGAGTCTGTATAGCAATAGTAATGGGTGCGGCGTAGATTTGAAACTAAGCCCATCAACCTGGGCTTTGAAACGGATGACCGAAACGCAAAAGTTCGACTGTAATTTAAACCGAGGTTGGCGTATTCACATTCGCGTAACCCAGAGATATTTGTTTCCATATGTTGCATGCCACTTAATCAGTTTTGGAGGAGAACGGATGCTAATGAATTCAGTTAAACTGACAATACCTTGTTTACAATCGCAATGAAAAACACGAGCTATAGTTATTTTCAGTAGATGAAGAGCTAAATAAACGCTGTCCCACCTGTCTCAACGGAAAATGGAAAGCTTTCACGTGTCTACTGGAAAGCGTATTAACATATAGATCTGCAAATCTGGACTTGGAGAACAAGCTATGTGGTGGAGCTGTGATACGCAACCTCTATTGGGACCTCGGTCATTCTGCTCGCAAGGACAGTACCCGAAGTGGGGATTTTGTGTTTTGCTTATGTTGGAAGAAACAACATTCAAAGGATTCCTTGTAAATCAACTTTTTTGTAATAACTAGGTTTCTTATTCAGAGAGTTCAAGTTTAACAAGAAAACAGTAAATAACCGGAGAGATACACAATAATTGCAGTGCAAGTGTCATTAATTATATGATAAAACAGACGAAATGCCTGTTTCTGCTATCTGCAAATAGTCTATGCATGCTTATGACAATTTGGAGACCGGTGCAAATCTAGATGGCTGCATTTGAA
This sequence comes from Dicrocoelium dendriticum, assembly GCA_944474145.2. Lineage (NCBI taxonomy): Eukaryota > Metazoa > Platyhelminthes > Trematoda > Plagiorchiida > Dicrocoeliidae > Dicrocoelium > Dicrocoelium dendriticum. The sequence goes on from CALYDF020003286.1 coordinate 14,184, forward strand.
ATTGTAATGAAGCCACAACTGCAATAATAATCTTGTAATGTTTCCATTGGTTGGACAAACTGACAATGCAGTGTTGGGTACTAGCATATTTTAGCACGCATATTCAGTATCTCGGAAACTATAACTTCAATATCCGACAACAAATACGATTCGTTAGGCAATTTAAACATTGTGAAGCTGCCTTCCATGACTACCTTAATTGTCGTGCTTCACATAATCGCAATTAATTCATCAGTTTTGGAGAAAAGCTCTAACTCACTCATCACTAATTGCGCTATTCTACAGGATTTCATTCCAACCGCACTTTTAGTTTCTAATTAAGCTACCACAATCCCTTTTCCTAAATAGTCTTATGCAGAGGTATGTGATTGATGCAATTCTGGATGTGCATCAGCCAAGCATAAATTCATCGGTCCTTATACGTACAATCGGGACGACCTCAGATCTTGTTGTTGATCTTAACCTATGGTTGAAAACTTCCAACTGCAGAAATTTTATTATTTCTCTGATACATTTAATCCCTGCGGACAACTTCGCACGTAGTATCCACAACCTGGCATCCATGATGAGGATCTGATGTCTCATACGTCCGTGGAATATCTGGGATTGACAGTGAACAGTAGTCTTATGTGGTCCTTTCATGTAAACGAAGCATTCACTAAAGTCAAGCGTTTCTCGTTCTATATTATCCATCTAAGGACATGTTAAGTATCAAATCGTCTTGTCTTGCATCCTCTAAATGCATGCTTGCTTCCCGACTGCAATTATTGCTCTTCAGTTGTCTTCATTAGCCTCTTGAGTAGCGACCACAGAGTGATTGTCAGATCAGTGAGATGTTTGTCTCGATATAATGGCATTACAATATCGTAATTTGTTAACATACTTCTATCCAAATGCATCATTTTATAGAAACATTTTCACGTAAAATTCTAAGTGATCTTAGTCACTATGAATGAATATCCAAAGTTTCGATCCGACAGAAGTACTAAAATTTTTATACCCATTCACATGCTTATGGTTAGTCATGTACTTGTCATGCTTCTTGGCTATACGAATTTAAAACAGATAATTATCCTCAACCAATGCAAAAACCACAGTGAAAAAACAAAGCTCATCGGATGCATGCACTTCACATCATCACTTTACTACAGAAAATGATGAATGGAAATGAACTGCAAATATTAATGGATGCAAATGTTCAAACAAAGGAAGTTGAAAACGTAATTCACATCTCTACGTCTAAGGCAACCTGAAGCTGACCGATAATTGCCCTTGAATGCAATGTTCCTATTGGATATTTTGAAACGTGTGATCAGGTGAAGCATCTTTAACAAAGTAGTACACGTAAACTAATCTGGTTTACAAACAAGCTAGCCTCAGATTGCACATGAAGTTAAAACAATGCCGATAAACCCAAAATGCGCGCTAACCAATCGGCATATGCGGGTATTACGCGAGCTGCCTGCTAGATATGCAGTTGTAATGAAGACTGATAATGATTCCGGAGTAGTAGTTATGGAGAAAGAGATACATGTCTAAACGTCGAGTGTTATACTGTATGATCCAAGTAAATTTAAGCGGCTTGAGAAAGCTCAGGAGGTGACTGTGTTTGAATCGCACATCTGGAAATATTCCTGCAGTATCGTGTTATCGGCGACATAACTAACAACAGTATTAATTCGTGTGGCTCAACTACACCTCAGCTGTAGGGGCTACCAAATAAGCATAAGAGCAAAGTGAAGCTCAGCACGATACTCTCAATTGCACACGTATTACAAAATAGATTAGCTCGTTGGGTAATAAAAGAGCTGTCCCCGTTAGAAGATATATTTAATCCCTAAGGCCTCAGAGACCCGTACGAACTGTTAAAAGACCTCGAAAACATAACCCCATCTGAGAACCTGATATGATCCTTGGTTGTGGGAAAGTTGTTTACAAATATCTGACAGCATTAAGCTGTTAACTACTTCTATGAATTGGCTGGATGTTCCGGATGTTCGATACTCATAACGGTAGAATTGTTAAAAGAATCGTTGACTGTTTAAGGAAAATGTCGACACATTCACTTCCGAAGCACACTGTAACGTTAGATTGGTGAGTCCGCCATGGGCATTTCACCTTAGCTTTGTAGTAGTAGACATATTATGCAGATGGTAGAATAATTCAAAATCTAAGAAACAGTTCAATCGTAATGTTTCAAACGGCAAATGGATGACTTCATACCCGCTGAGTCTAAACAGGACAGATTATTTGGTCTTGGTGAGCAGGGGTGGATGAGAAGAACACAATTCTCCACTCTCCATTTCGGTGTGCGTACCAGTGATAATATTGGCAGAGACTGGCTTCAATTAAACCGAGGCCGCAAATTACAATGCTTGTCCCAATCCAAGACAAGAGGCAGGTGCTCCCAAACTCTAAAATGAACTTCTGACAGGTGTCTCAAGCATTGTTTGCAAAGCTCAATGACCTATTGTTCATGGCGATAGCAGCCATGCATTATGCGCCGAGTTCCAACCTCAGCTCGACTCTCTACCTAGTGAGGCCAAAGTAGGACAAACCGTCGGTCGTGGAGTGCGTGGATGAGGGAAAGCTACATCGCATCCTTCTACCTCCATTTCTGTGAGTTAGGCAGTGACAACATTGAGTTTTGGCACCAAAATTATGCAACCACGAAAATCTATAATTTCGTCAGTTGAGTTAAGCTGGGTTTGGCAATTCTTTCATTTTAACCAGTTATATCATCACAAATAGGTCGTCTAGATTGCAACACTAATATTTTAGTATGCTGCAATGTTTTGTAGCGCCGTTTTCTCGCATTCTTTCCCCATGGTTAGAGAGCAAAGCAGATTTCTTCCACCCCGTGACCAGTGACCGTTCCTGGGGGTCAAACTTTGGAGGGAAAACGATGTACGACATGTTACGACATGCTGTCACTCCAGAGTTCTTGATAAATTGTTAGTTTGTTCTGCCTGCCACAGTGCAGTGTTCACTCAGACAAAGTCTTGTATATCTAACAACACTGCTTTGAACACATTAGGAAAAGGTGAGGTTACATCGAATCTTACCATCTTTGGGCGAACTCGTAACATTACTTCACGAATGAACTCGTCAGTCCTGTGGGCGGTTACAATAGTCCCGTTAATTGCCTAGTGAGCTTGTGTGTATGGTAGCCCATACCATCAACTAGGGTCCGTATGGGAACAGTGGGTTTGTAATTAATTAGGTTATATATAAATGTTAGTATTACCATACAGTGCGTCTACTACAAATTAGCCTTTATCGCTCTCAAATATTTAACAACCTCTACTTTATTCATTCTATTCTTTAGAGATTTATCTTTAACTACTACCTATTCACCTGTCTCCGTTTGCTGTTTTATTTTTTCCAGATGATCTGACTTAATTATTGCAACAATTCATGATTGCATCTTGGTGTACCTGCCGTGTTGGGTAAAGCAGCCCCGAAACTCTTCACTTCGTGTGAGGTCCGTGTAATAGAAATATTACAACAATTGCTTTTCTGTTTCGCCTTTCTGGATTACATTATTCCGGTCTTCTTCAAAGAAGTCAACGTGATGCATTTAGTTGGTGCAATATTCTATACTCTCCGGGTTGCCGAAACTTGTTAGTACGCAATAACTGTGCAGGAATATTTTGCGACTAAATGGGGAGTAAATTTGTTAGCTCGTCCTCAACACCATGGATAATTTATTATGCACTTCTCTCTTAAATTTATTCACATGGATGTTTGTATTTCAAACATGATACTGCAAACATTGCATGTTTGCCGATAACGTCAGTTGTAGTCTGCTGTACCTTACGTTTTAGAGACTGTATGTATTTTGTCTAAGATATCTGTCAAAGGCGAACTAATTCATGGGGACAATGCATGCGTGTTTGCTGGTTGCGCCAATTGTTCGTACATGCCGTAAAGTAAGATAGGATTTTGGAGTAGCGTGGATGCAGATAGAATAAGCTGGACAGCTACCAGCAATGCTTTTACCAGGATGTTTAGCAGATGTTTAGCACGATGTTTAGCAAGATGTTTATCAGATTCTAACTGCAACGTATCTTCTCCAATACATGGCAAATCAGTCTACTACTCATTAGTAATGTAGGGTGTCAAATAAAGGCAACTCATAAGGACTTACCGATGCCCATTGTCCAACACGATATAGGTCCAAACGAGTTAATACCGTTAACATAATGCAGGCTTCAGCGTCCACAGAATAGAAACTGTGATTACTGGATTACTTGCCCCTGGAATGTAAATCCCCAATAACATCCGTGTATTATCTTTACAGTCATTTTATTCTAGAGATAATGGCTTCCAAACGATTAAAAGTGTCGCTAATAAACGATTTTTGTGGAAGAGGGTTCCAGCATCACTGATATTTATTCTTACCTTAGAGAGAGGAAATTGCTGCCACAGCATTCAGCACTTGGTCTCAATGATACATGCCGAGGACCCCATTGCGTTGACATCATGAGTGCCGGTACCAGTGGAACAGTTATGATAACTAATTCCACAATGGAAAATACGGCATGAATGTAGTATCCCTACAAATTAGAATCGCCATTAGCTGCATCTGGAAGTGGCAACTCAAAAAGTGCAGTGTCGTATTGCAGTCGACCGAAGCGGTATCGGAAAAGCATAGTAGCTGTCAGCTCTGCAACACAGCCTAGCGTTACTTTATCCTATCTGACGTATTGCTGTTTCTGTAGAATAATGGACGTGGCGTTGCTATAGTAGAATTCATTAATCAAGCAAATTATCCGCAGCTTAGTGCAATGATTGTCTCCATCAACCTGGCTACTGTGCTTCATAATGATTTTTAATTTTTTATGCAGCATTACCCCAGATCGTACGAACACGTACAATTAGGAATCAGAATTAGGGAACTTATGGAATTAGGTGATGCAGGAAACGTGATAATCTAAGGTGGTTTTCTTTTATACGTTCTTTGGCAGTTAAAACCCTTAGACAAATAATTTTTGCGAACAGAGGTACTTCGCAGCCAGTTTTCAAACCAGATAATCACCCACATGCCTGGAAACGCACTAGATTTCATTTTCAGCTTGTTGGGTAGTGCAGGATAAGACGCGGTCCGAAGTTATCCCCCGTGGCTCAGTGACATATGTTGCAGACTGGCCGTTCAAACCGCTGCTGGTCATGAGTTGGAATCCTGATGGATTCGATGGATTCGCACTAATGATGATGCGCAAATGGCTGAAACTGCAGTGTAGTTCATTTCCGGGTATGTGGGCGACTATCTGATTTGAAAACTGGCTGCAAAATACCTATATTAATTACATTAATATCCCTTAATCCTAAGTACATCAAAACAATTTCGTTCATGAAATTAAAAAATTCAGATGGTTGTTTTTAACAATTTGTGTGAAGCAATACCTGAGAACAATGTCTGCTCGTGTTACTCCCAACGAAAACATTTTCCGGTCAATGTTTCGGATGAGTTCAAATAGTGGGAGCAGTCGAGTGGTATCGAAATTTATATCGACTAGGCTCGCCATTCACATAGTTTATGTACTGATACCATTTATACGGAGAGTAATTAATAGAAGTTTATAAAGGAGTTTTTGCAATGGGATATAATCAAAAGGATGCATTACGACTCGTTAGCTCAGTGCAAAATACGAATGCTAAACTGAATGCTTAACTTCTCGCAAACCTGAACACTTTTCTCGAGGATACCATTTCTTAATCGGACAAAGAAGTAGCGCTCCGTGTAACAATAAACAAACCACTGTAATTGCACTAGGAAAAAGCTCGAAGCAAACCTGATTGACGATAGCTGATATATGGGAATAGCACTAAATATTTGGTTGTTCCGAGTTAAAGTAATTTTAACTAGGTCAAAAAGGAAAAGCCTATTGTTTGGTAAACATCTCTAATTATTTCGAAAAAAGGAAGCAATTACCAGGGCGGAAATAAAGGCTGCTGAAGTTTTGTTTTGTCTTCGATTGTACAGCGCTGTCGCATTATACTCCGATTGTCTCGTAGTTCTGAATAGCAGGATAATGCAAATAACTCTGCATTCCTTCTTTAGCATTGCATTCGCCTGATTTCATTTTGCCGCTCGTGTTGTGCACTGCCACATTAACAGTCCATACATCAAAACACTGCTCTCCATCCACGCTATTTACCTTTAACTTTTGATTTGCAATTTAGCCGAGTATTGAATTAGAAGTCAAAGTTACAGCCAGGGATCAGGACTTTAAGTTACGGTCCGTTAGTGTGGCAGTACAGAACGGTAGCGGCAAAATAAAAGCACGACAATGTAGTGACAACGAAGAAGTACTTGGGTGTTAGTTACATTCTCCTTATACGCAGATCCACAAGACTATCGGAGTTTTCACACTCACAGCACACTGGATAATGTTCAGTGCGTGAACGTTTTGGTACTCGCGCATTCGTGCCAAGTGAGAGCTCAAAGTTTCGAACTTGAGTATGAACAAATGAAAAATTTGGTGCTTAGCAAGTTGAAAAGCATTTAAACACAGTAAATGTCTTTGAAAGATATAAGGACTGTCCTGCGGACTGCTTATAAATCTCCATTGGATATCAACTTGAGCATTAGAGACAAAGATCTACTGAATGCTTTAGTGAGGTTCACATTTGTCAGGGGATCAAACAACTAAATGCAGACTGGTGTGCTAAAGATTTTAAATAGAACGATAAGAGATTGAATCCTCATCTCAGATATCTACTCGGCGAATTGCAAATGCCACTGTTTCCGTGAGGTTTTAGATTAGTACCTGCATGGCCTTTTTCAACATTTAACACGCTCATCACAGGATATTGCGGGTAATGTGCATCTCCGCAAATTGGACGGTAGTCCATTCAATTTTGTCGTGGCAGTCCACTTTCTAGGCTTTACTGTCCAACACGGTGCAAGTTTGATAAATTATAATGAATAAACAGTTAAGTCTACTTCCGTGGACGCGACATCTTTTGAACCCAGTAACTACTTACGTATAAAGAGGAACTAAGACAAAAGACATGGAAGTGAAGCGAGGTGAATAATATCCTCACGTCATGTAGATCTGCCTGAATGCTCTGCTGATCTATGGCGAAATGTGGTGTGCGTCATCTAAATACATTAATAAAGAGTGGATCGGGTCATGCTATATTGTACTTTGGCAGTAGCGGTGATATAACGCCAGAGCCAGCAGAAACATAAATCCACGCGATTTATGCTAGCTATGACGTTGCACATCCAATCAAGACAAGAAATAGTGGAAACCGTAGAGTTCCTTGAGATAGCTGAAAAAGATTCGTCCACGGCTTCAATTGTGCAGCGCACAATAGAGCTTACCTGTATGACCAGCAAAAGACAACTAGCGAATGCAGATCAATCTACCCATGTAGTGAAAACGGTCAAGAATCTCAAATTACTACTTTGTGGATTACATTTTGTGGATGCGCTATTTGCAGACTTATCCAACGAACTATCATTGATGTGTATGCAAATAAATATCATCTTTTGAAAGACATATCGTAGCTTAATAGCTAAGTTTCCAATCGAAGCATTGCGGAAAAACTCTAGCTATAATAGTACATAAACTTCGAGACAAAGGTGTTAATTATTACACAACACGTATTCATTTTGCTTGATGACGGGTCGCTGCAGCCCCCTGTGCACCCATATTTATATCAGTAGAATGAATGCGTTATATGATTTTGAATGGTATAAAACCGCTGCAAACACTTAGTAATTAGATAAAAACGTAGAATCAATTAACACATCTGTTTGACCCTTTTGTTCTACAAACAGGGGGAGAATCAACAGTTTAACCGATATCTGACTATGGTCAACTCAAGTCAAAGCAGTCTTCATGCCCCCAGGTAAGTGCATTTCAGCATATTCTAATATCACTGCGAATGAAGAGGTATATAAAATTAATGTTAAAGAAGTAAGTAAATAATAATTCTAGAAACTATCCACGAGTATCACTTAGTAAATATTGTGAGTAATCCCGTTTCCTTTGTTTGCACCAAAAAGTATAAAATACAGATACGTTAGTACAAGAATTGGGGTACGTTGCAGTACGCGCAAATAGAAATTTGTACGTGGAAAGGTGGTGGAAATATAAGTGTTTTGATGGCCACAACGTAATAAATAAAGGGAATCTCTTAGAATTTTGAAAAAAACTGGTAAAATCATATACATGCTTGCTAAAACTAAAATACGCATAGGACGATCCAGACCATTCGCTTACTGTAGAAATAAGCTCTATAGACGATGCTATCAATGTGCAGTTTTTTGAGTAGCCTACTAACGGTTGCAGGGGAACAGTGGAGGCAAGGGGACCGAAAGCATGCAGTCACAAATCTATGATACAAATTAAAAACAGTGATATAGTTTAAGTGAAATGCATTAAATAACAACCGTCCATCTTAGGCAGGTTACTTTCAAACAGAACCCTACCAAAGTTGTGACGTAACTCCATGACACGAACTAACATTCTCGAAACTCGAAATCTCATCTGCTCTAGATTACCTGAAACATATGGCGGTTATTGAAGTCAGCAACTGATACTGCTGACTAAATCGATTTTATATAAATCCATGGGCTAGGACGAAAGAAGAGGTTGTGATATTTGGCACACCAGATGAATACATGCGGGGTAGTCGAGTATACACTCCACAATTCAGATGGATTTCTCAAATGCTATTTGTACCCGAGCGCGAAACTTCATCCCGGCGCACCAATTAACGCACGACTAAATAATTTGACTACGTCACCACTTACACAGAAGGCGTGTCCCAAATTAATGGGAATAGGAACCATATAATTTATTGGTCTGGCAATGGGTTTTGTTGATTGAATCGAATCGAGGAGATTGGGATTAATGATCAAAGGAGCTATTAAAATTAAATCAAGAAAGAATTTCGCTGCTATGCACAGCAGGTTGGTCCATCGCAATGAGGCTGGACCTTACCGTGGTGCGATGGTTTGTGTGCCTCAGTGATCCATTGAGCTATACTGGGTGGTGCTTTTGCACCTTCAGAGCCACTCATACCAGATTGGTCAATGGTTAGAGGCCAGACAAACTCAGCCTCCTGGTCCTCCAGGTTGGGGGTTGGAATGAGGGTGGTTGCTTATTCCTTAAACGGACTCCTTGTAGCCCAACGCCAAACCCGCTGCCTTGCGGTCAAGTATTTGAACCAAAGGCTTTGGTTGAGAACCCTAATCGTTCTCCTGTCTAGGCCTGGGCAACCTGACAGTATCCTGTCCACGCAATACAATGAATCCTTCCCCAAACAAATTTCTGATGCTCTGGCCACCGCAGAGGATAATCAACGGTGCCGTATCTGCTGCATCGAGCAGGGTGGATAGGGGTTTGGATGCTACTGCTCAAGACTTCCCATCTTCTTATTCCCCTTCTTGCGCTTTTGCACCCTTATCGTCCCGTTCCAGCTTCACTTTTATCCCCCCTGTTTTCAACCCCCCGATTCTCGGCCCTCCCCCACCTTGCTTCAATTGTTGCATGTCTTTTAGTTTCAACTCAAAGGTGAACGCAGAGCGTCATTCCTGCACTGTCAATAGGCCCATGCCCAATCAAGCGGCCCATTCCAGTTCATCGGCTTCCATTTGGAGCCCTCGATCCTCCTTCAGACTAGCATGCCTTAATGTTCGCACATTGCTTCAGATCGGTCAACAGGCAGCACTTGCCCGAACATTGGAGACCCTCTCGATCGATATATGCTGCTTATCGGAGACCCGCCTGCAAGACTCGAGCTCTGTGCTCACTCTGCGATCCCCTTCAGGTGACACTAGCAGCACTTTCTCATTGCGCCTATTCGGTGACGATGCAGCTTCGAGCACCGGCCAAGCCGGTGTTGGTATTGCCCTGAGTCCCCGGGCTGAAGCTAACCTGGTTGATTGGATTCCAATCAGTAGACGGATGTGTGCGGTCCGATTGGCTGGCTCGTTCAAACTTTGAAGTCGCGTGGGACTAACAGGTGTCTATTCGTTATCGCTGCCTATGCACCGACAAACTGTAGCGATGACTCGGTAAAAGACGACTTCTATCGCCAACTGAACGAACTCCTTCGCCACAGAAGAAGCTGGGACACTGTAGTGCTGGCTGGGGATCTGAACGCTCAAGTTGGAAAATTATCCACAGATGAGCTGCATCTGGGCGGCCAACATGGTATAGGCTCCCGTAATGATAACGGTGAGCGGTTACTTCATTTGTGTGAAGATGCTCGCTTATTTCTTGCGAGCACTAATTTCCGACACAGCACTCGCCGGATGGTGACTTGGCGCCCACCAGCCTCGAACCAGCTATGGACGCAAATCGATCACATTGCTATCAGTTACCGCTGGAGAGGCTGCGTTCAGAACTGTCGCTCGATTTGGAGCCCAGGTGTTGACACCGATCATGCACTTGACCTGCGGATGCGCTTTGGCGGACGCCCGCGACGATGTTGTGAGCGCATTGACATCGGCAGACTGGTGAAGCCAGCTGTTCTGATTGCCTATCAAATTACGCTGTCATCCGAGTTGGATAAACGCTCACTGGATGCAATTGAAGCTCACTGGTCTCATATGCAACAGGCCTTACTAGCAGCAGGCAAATCCTCATGTGGTATGTATAATCGCCACCATGAATATTGGGTCCCTTCACAGTCTCTGGAACTTGTAGATGCTCGCCGGCATATTCCGGCTGGAAGCAAACACAATGAAACTCGCAAAGAGCTCCGGGCGAAACTCCGTGCTAGCCTGAAGAGAGACCGCGAATCCTGGTGGTCTCGTCGTGCAACAGAGATGGAAATGGCCTCTGCACTTGGTAACCATTGTGAGTTATTCCGTCTTATACGGGGAACCGGCAGCAGGAGACCTGGTGATAGGGAAACTATACGTGAAGAGAGTGGACAGCCTATCCACAACTTATCAAAACGCCTGGTACGTTGGGCTGAGCACTTTGAAAGGCAATTTAATCGGTCGGAATGGTTAGATTTCTCGCCGACCAGTGATCGCCCTGCTCCGTGGGCTGTTCCTTTGGATCCACCCTCTCGCTCAGAAGTCGAACGTGTGATCAAACTGTTGAAGTTGAACAAAGCCGCGGGACCTGATGACCTTCCTCCAACCCTCTTCAAATTCGGGGACCTACTCTTGTGGATTATTTACACGAGTTACTAATGAAACTGTGGGAGCAGGAAACTGTCCCAACCGATTGGAGTCGCTCCATCATAGTCCCAATTTTCAAAGGAGGCTCACGATCGGAATGCAACAGCCATAGAGGAATCAGTCTGATCTCCATCGCCTCCAAATGGCTTGCCTCTGTCATCCTTCACAGACTGACTGGCACTCGTGAAAGCCAGATTCGCGAAGAGCAAGCTGGATTTCGTCGAGGTCGTAGCTGCATTGACCACCTCTTCACCTTGCGTCAGTTGTTGGCGCACCGACACATATATTGGTGGCCCACCGTTGTCATGTTCCTCGATATCAAAGGTGCATTCGATTCAGTGGATAGACATGCACTTTGGGACTGTCTACTCAGGAAAGGTGTACCTGAAGAATATGTAAATATTATCCGAGCATTATATGCGCGTAGCTCGGGCAGAGTGAGGGTTTACGGCAAGTTGTCGTCGCCCTTTAATATCTCCAGCGGCGTGAGACAAGGATGCCCGCTGTCACCTTTCCTCTTCAACTTCGCTGTTGACTAATTCATGGTAATCGCGTTCACACGACACGACTTAGAAGGTGTGGAGCTACTCCCAGGAGAACGACTTCTTGACTTAGAGTATGCTGATGAAATTGCCCTGATCTGTGACAGCTCACAAACGTGTCAAGCGGCACTGGACGGATTAGCACTAGCTGTCCGTCACTTCGGGCTTTGCTTTGCACCCTCGAAGTGCAAAGCGTTTCTCCAAGATTGGTCTGAACCGCCTCCTATGCTGACCCTTGGTGGGGATCAGCTAGAAGTCGTTCAAAAATTTAACTACCTGGGAAGTTGTATCAGCGCCCGTGGGATTGAAGATGAAATCACGAATCGTATAGCAAAAGCTCGGGGCGGTTTTGCTAACCTTCGCCACTTATGGCGCCGGCGCGACATCACTCTTGCCCTGAAGGGTAGAGGGTACAATGCAGCAGTACGTTCGACCCTATTGTACGGTTGTGAAACCTGGCCGCTTAAAGCAGCGGACCTGAAGAGGCTAGTTACGTTCGACCACCAGTGCCTACGTAATTTAGCTCACATCTGGTGGGAACACCGCGTGAGCAACGAGCGTGTTCGACGCCTTGTTTATGGCACAGGAAAAGGAAATGAACCGCTCAGCACCGTTATTTCACGCACCAGGCTCCGATGGCTCAGCCAGGTGTTACGCATGCCAGCCCATCGACTTCCGCGACGTGCGTTGTTTGCGCGCCATGGGTGTGGATGGAAGAAGAGGAGGGGTGGCCAAGCGATGACTTGGTCCAGAGGAATGAAGTCCATCACTTCTGAGCTGGCCTCGGTTGGAGCTTCTCGGCTCCCTGGTTGGGGTCCGAAAGACGATGAACACGTTTGTTTGGACACACTTGCTGATATGGCTAGGAGCCGACCTCAGTGGCGTTCTTGCTGTGAGTTTCTTTGTCCCACCCTATCCCTCTTAGCCTCCCCCTCCAATCACGATCTCATTACTTAGCCTTATATAATTTTGCATAATAATTTTGTTTTTGGGTGCACAGCAGCCGGCTGGTAGCTTACCGGAACGATGCCCATCCGTTACCGGTAGCTCAGCCACCTTTCACCGGTTGTTTTTTTCTCTCCTTTTTTTCTATGTATTGCGGCACAGTAGCTGAGGTGTTCCCCACCTCTAGCTAACGTGTATGATGAGGATGATGATGATGACAACAGGTTGGTTAAATGTTCTTTACATGGTAAAATCTTTAATTTCATCGAAAGTAAATGGGTAGGGTATGTATTGGAAATCCAGAGGATCTTAGTACGGTAGATGTGCAGTAGTAAGGGGTAAGTTTTAAGAAGGACAGTTGACGCTGTGTTTCTTACTGACATATATATACCCCGCTATAGATTATGCAGTACAATGCTATACCGTTAAAATAAAAATACAAAGACCTATGGGACATCAGTTGAATTCGGATGAATCGGTGAGGGAACCCTTGTTTTGATGGACGGTCTCCTCGGCAGAGACAACAAAACAGTATGATATACTTCCTGTACCAGTCTGCGCCCACTATCATAATATTCCATCCAAGGTATTACTTGCACGCGTCTCCAAAATTTGGTCCGTCGTTTTTATACAGTAATGAATTATTCCTCTCAATCAATTTTTGCCTAAGTTTGGTCGAATTGTTTACTAACAGTCACCAAGCCAAAACCCAACTTATTCCACAAAACAAACGTGTTGCTTGAAGCTCTATGCATACAACAGAACGGTTGCTCACGCCGAAGAACGAAAATCGTTGACAAGCTTTCACGAGACCGGGGGTATTTCAACCATTCTGCTAATATGCACAAGCATGGCAATTCCAATGTATAGATGAATATGCTCTACGAACAGTTTACAAAATACTCGTTACTATTCTTTTTCATCGAACAAGCAAAAGCTCTTCCACGTTTATGAATAGAGTTTATAACCATGGTAAAGTCCATAGTGACCCACTTGTGATTTGTGAGGAATTTGGTACTTTCTTCGAAGCTTTCCTTATTTTGAATCTGACCCCAGGCCTTAATGCCGTCAGTTCTCAAAGGCCAAAATCTTTTGTAATGTCGATATTCCACTCAGCAATACCACAATTAATAAAGCATCAAATTTTCTCTCCGGTGGGACTCCGACAGCATCCTTTATACAGCCATTAGAATGAGTGGACTCAAATTGAGAGTAATTTTGCTGAATAGGGTCACTGCATCGCTACAGACTAGCCAGTTTAGACCATTGGAAGAATATGCTAATCCCACCTCTACGATGAAGTGCTATCAAACGAATTGTTGCCAATTACCAACCTATTCATTCAACTCCACCCGTCGTCATTTTCTTTGAAAGTTTAGCCAAGAATAGGTTGTTGGAATTTCTTATTTCTCTGAACCTGTTAAATACATCTCAACATGGCTTCCTTGATAGACTACGCTGCACGACGCGTTAGCTCCAATAACTTAATTACACTCAGCTGGATTGCGTGCAGGGCAAGAACTTGACCGGTTTATTAACATTAAAGACTTCTTCTAACGGAAGCTGTTATTCTATTTTAACAACGTTCAATATCTCTCGGGTTGATAGTATTTGTATATACTTGTACGAGTCTGAAGAAGAATTATCAAAAACATGTCCAAAGAATACTAATTTTGAATAAATAGAGTCTAGTCTTGCAATCAGCTATTCAATTTTACATACAGAACAAGAATCTGCCCGTGTACAATATAAACAGTTGTTAAAAAATATCAAGAATTTGCAATCCGGAACTCGCTTTTAATTTGGCCTTATTCTAACATTAGCCTTCCATTTCAACTGATCACTATATTTGACCGTCACCCTTCCCCACGCCTAAACACCAGCGGTGTCATCCAAGTAACAGTACTTGGACGTTTGCTATTTCTTTAAATAATGCTAGAAGCATGTTCATCAAAAATAACTAACACTTTCTATTCCCTGTTGACATAATGCCTGTCCATTCACTTTGGCGTAATGAGATAGAAAATACACTAATTATCGTGTAAGATGGACTATATTCCAATGATGAATGGCCCGAAGTATGGCTGATAAAATTACCTACTGAAAAATTAGGCGCCATGTCATGTAATTGCTTTATTCTTGAGGATTAGTTAAAATTAACAATAAACGTATATCCGTACGATATGGAACCTCCTATTCAAACAACTTCGGCATTTCCGTACAAGCCGAATACCAAGTGGACAAAACCAGAATATCCGTGGTTAACATGTGCCACAAATTCCATACGGCCCATGCCAAATCCGATTTATTTAAAACCCTCACTTGGCCTGTTCTTGAATACTGCAATTTCATCTATGGCAGCGTGCGGAAGATAGAATATATAGCAATTTCGCCGAGCAATTACCAAAAGTCTGCTCAGTAATAAATCCTCTCTAAACCACCGCGAAACTTGTAAGAATCTTCACATCGAGCCTCCCTGTCTGCGACGTCTGAAGCAAAATTCGATGCGCCTTCATAACTTGTTACATCAAAATAGGTATTATTTTCAGCTTACTCTAAGTAAGATGCATGATAGATATCAAAGACTCCGCATTAAAGGTTTACGTTATTTGTACAAAGGGCTAGAACAACCATACAATCTAACGTACATTTTTGTACATGTTTTGTAAAACGGTTTTCAAATGGGGTCTGAAGTGAATAAAAGTTTGATAGTAGTAGAGCGAGTAACATCTAGGAACAATAATAAATCCACTTGTGGCCAACATGTTCAAGTAAATCAATACGACCATCCATGGAACTGTCCCCAGATGTCCTGCTTCCGTGCGAGTTATTACATCGATGGATTTCACGCGCACTTCAATGCTCCAAATAACTTTGTGCTGGTGTGGCAAAATACTATGTAAGCCATCACATATTTCAGAAATGTTTTTTTATTAGGGCTGCTTTATGTTTTCGTTATGCGTGATGAAGTCTCGGCGCGATCGGTCATTGGGAGCATTCAACTGTGGCGATTTGCGTTATCTGCTAGCCGGTCAGTGGCAGTATGTTCTGCATGGGGATAATTTTTTATCTTGGAGGCTGTACTCGGTTACTCTCAGGAGAACAGCCAAATCTGGACCAACAGAAATAAGGTAAAATATAAAGTATGATGAATCAAGTGCAAGATATTGTTTACAATCTTTTGCTAATAGTCCATGCACCGTGAAAAATCATTGCAAGTAAAGAGGACCGTGCACCGATTTCAGCTTGAATGAACTAGCACATATCCGAGACAGTTTACCGATGGTGAAGTGAGTATTTCTTAGAGTAGATTCTAGGAATAAGAGAAATAAGATGGTTTGTATATACATGCAAAGGAGTTAATCCATGTATAGATAACAGTATACGTTTGAGAAGAATAGTGATGTTGCAAAATTTTGAAATTATCCAGGACTTTTCTCATTCAAACTATCTAGAATCCTCTATTGGATGAGTGTAGACTAGATATTGGAAACAGTCATTTGAATAATAATCATCCGTTTGAATTGCAGATATGGAGAGCATCTTCTGATAATCGATGGAACTTTGTTCTCTATCAGCGCATATATTACTGAGAAAAGTTTTCGGGAAGCTTGGTACCATAATTGAAAAAGCATTGTGCGCACGCTGTTTCTTATGACATAGCATTTGAGAGCCTGAAACCCAAATTATATCTGAGCTGTAATGCTTAAGCCGAAGAATAAGCGGTAGAGAAGGCACAGATTATGTATGTGTCTGCGCAACCATAGTGGCTGCAGTTTTAGTACCTCACAACATTCACGGTAATTCATAATTTTAGGCTTGTACAAGCATCGCTTTGTGCATGATCTTTGAATGGTTTCCGATACTATGATGTCCACTGTTCTCCGACTTCCGTGCACAATTTACTCTATTCAAACTTCAGCCTAACAAAGATTTTAAACGCTTGAATCCTGGACTCCCTCAAGATAGAGTTCGGTCTATGAAGGTGATATATTTGGCAGAAGCATGCAAGCAGATAACTTGCTCTGAAAAATTTAATGAAACGAAATATCTTAGACCGATGTCTCAGACTGCACTAAACACAGGACTAAGAGTGTTAATGTCGGGGTTGTTCGGAGAACAGCCGCAGCTGTGGTACAATAGAGAACACTTGTCAGCGGCGAAGTACAAGTTCCAGAAGTTACTGTAGCACTCTAATGCTGACAAGTCAGATTGAATAAAGGCTGAATTAGAACCATCTTGCACAGGGGCGTAACAATATACAATTTTAAATTCATCGGAAAAGAGGAATGTTTTCCCTAACATAATTTTATCAAGAAGACAATTAACGTAGATTAAGAAAAGAAGCGGACCCAACAGGTTACCTTGAATCAATTCACTAGACATTGAAGTGGCTTCAGACGTAAATGAACTAATTCTGATTGCTTGTTTTCTACACTCGAGGCGGTATGACAAGTACTTCAGCATCTAATTTGTGATACAGAAAATAAACTTCTGCAGCAACAACTTGTGTGTGACACAATAAAAAGCTTTTGGTTATCAAGAAATATCACAACGATGGTAATTCTGGCGCCCCCAGCTCTATTTGCATAATCAGGATGAGCTACCTGACAGGTGGCGCACGAGGTACGCTTTAAAATGCGTGTTGGCGTTTACTGATAAATTTTATAGAGTGCAATTATTCTACTTTGCGTGTTAAAATAATCTCTTCATGCTTCTGGAAATAATTGAGGAATGGCGGATTAAACGGTAATTCGTTGTATTTTGCATAGAACCACTGTGGCATCGTTGAATTATAGTTCGTTGCTTTCATGGCAAATTATAACTAAATTTGATCAAGGAAAACTTAAATAAATTAAGCAGAACAAATGAGATATCTGGGCCTCCTTGTTCCTCTAGTATCGTCGGGATGTTGTCATGACCTGGACAGCATAATGAACGAAGTCATCTGATTTGGAGAGATATATCACCAATTTTGAATTCAAACGTTTGTTATCAGCTTGGATTGAGATTTCCCGCATTGGTGCTACAGGTTGTCATGAACTAATCACAGAAGATTAAACATGTTTTTGCGATCGGTTATGACAGTTCAATCAAAGGTTACAATAGATTTAAAATAACTTGATTTCCAGTTATTTCTACGATTCAAAGGTTTTTAGATGGAGATTGTCACGCTTGGGCTATTTAGTACCAGTGCCCAACGGATTTGGGGTGGCATTATCCGTGATTGCATACAACAAACAACCAGATGAAATATTCCAGGATGGATCAAGAAATATCCACAAACTGACATACCATAGTTAGTATATACTCACGCCAAAGCATAATCAGTTCTATTCTTAATAACAGGTACTTATTTTACTAACCGATTCCTAAACCTTGTAGTAGTATTCATATTTATAATATACATGATGAATGTGTGTCCCCTTTCCGACTTGCACCGCAAACACAGGACGTGTTATAATGGGATCCACGCAAAACATAACAATTTGCACTTTAGGTGGAGTATGAAAAACCTTGAGTTTTCCTAATGCAAACAAGGTAAGCTTATTGTTGACCGGAAATCTATTCATATTTGCTCCGGTTTCTCTTAAAACATGATCATACAGTCGGCTAATCGGCGCTGGTCGATATCAAATGAAGCCAAGACGGCAGCAATTGAGGTGGTTTACAAGCTCGTAGAACCGTTGCAAACCAGCGTCCTATGCATTCCTTCCTGCCAAGAAATTAGATCTGCATAAACAATGTATTAATTATTGTATAATCCGTTGCTTTATTTGCCGCTTTCATGCGGATTTCAGCCAATGCAATAACCTACGTTTTGTTAATATATGGATGAACTATCCGTTGTTTCTTCTATTATCCACTTCGTCTCGCATTTGCTAACCAGTATTTTGCATATCTCCAAAGATTTCTCAGAAGAGATTTGTCAGGAAATTTGGGCTTGATTAAACAGGTACGCTTGAGGTTACCGCAGCTAAACTAGTCCAACAATTTCAATCTGCTATAAACGAAATAAAGCTATTTCATCCATTTTACTCAATGCACCCTACGATGCGTATTTTTTTAATTTGAAGTTGGTGCCACTGTATTTTTCTCCTAACTGTAGCATGTTAGCTAAAAGACTGATACCTCGGTTAATGTGTGAAATCATTATGTTGGATATGTCACTTAGTAAAACCATCAGATTCCCGGGATTTATGAAGCGCATCAATAATTCAATCGGACTAAATACATTTATGAAAAGAAATTTATTTAAATTGCTATCCTGATCACGATGGTTTGTGGTTGGATGTTTGGTGTAACACGGCTTTCATTAATTAGATAAGTATATATTAAATCACATACCAAGGCGATATTTGCAGATTCTTGTTTATATGGTCTTAGCTCAGTGTTATATTCGAATGCAATTAGGTGGATCATTCAATATAAGTGATCAGTACGTGCGCTTGGAACAGACATGAAATCAAACTGACGCTGCATTCTGCATTGTTGTTCACTAATGATCAGGATTCTAATTCGATAAATGTTGCGCCTGTCTATACATATTGGTGCTTACTTCAAACGTTAGATCCATTTACACACAGTTAATTCACAGATATTGCAAATTTGCAACGTCCACAAAATTACTAAGTAAATCAATAGCAGTAATAATGCAGTGCATGGCAATCTCGGATTTGCACACAAAAATTCGGTAACAGCGGTAATTACCGCTGATAAATTATAAGTTGTTCAAATCATACAAAAGCACTTCAGTCAACTGAACAAACTTCAGATGATACACAGCCGATCACTTGTGCTTTAATCTGAAGCAGACAGACAGAGTGATTATTGCATTTGTCTTTAAAGTCCCCGGTTCGTTGGAAGCACTGCCAACATGAGTTTCATGGTCTATTCCGGAACTCACTAAAACCAGACAGTACGTACGTTGCCAGATACACGGAATAAAGAAAGCCTGCTCTTAGTAAGCGTAATTTAAGCAAACGCAGAGAGTGTCTGGCTACATGTTACTCTAATTTCATTTTACTGACATCACGTTCCGTAATCTGTCTGCAATTTGTTGCATGTTGTGCAAACTCGCCTACAAGCTTAGATTAGGTGTTGATATATTCCTGAATGCTCTACTGACTTTATATGGCATCTAGTTTGTAATTTGTCTCTGGTTGAATACAGAGGTTTCCAAATAATTTGGAGTCGAATCTTGTCGTCAATGCTCTGGGGCAACATTTTCCGTGTGATTAAAATTTAATCAAAATTATTTTTCATACAGAGGGCAAAATAACACGCAATAGCAAATTTCGGTTGCTGCAGGTAGTTTGAAGATGGATGATAACCCGTCAATCTGCCAAGCGAAATGCTTACCAGTAACAATAAATTTACTGGATTGGTACTTCTACTTAGTCTCCATATGCTGCAGGCAGGACTTTATATCTGGTTGAAACAGGATGAGTGCAAGGAGGCAGAGTTTATGAGGAGAACGGTGGCGCATGGACGGTGGCTAATCTCGACGTTTCCCGCTTAAATGAAGAAATTGGGTATGGAAAGCAGTGAATTACTAAATTTTCATCTAACTAACTACGCTGACGATGTTATGGTGTAAGCAAATGCTGGCGGAAGCAATAGAACTTTCGTAAGTTTGAATACGAAGAGAATTTAGAGACCTGTTTCAACCGACAGAAGACGTCGATAATGTGTACCTATCGAATAAAGTGACATACTCCTTTGATGTGCATTCACTCCTTACTTATGACCTATAGCGCCAAGCTGTCGAGCATGTCTGTGAATTAGCAGCTAATTCCGGAGCTTCGCTGTCCATAACCATTGAATTATTAAAAGATTCGCTGATACTGTGTACGGAAAATGTCGAACGTCACTCCCAAACATACCGTATCGTCGGATTAATAGGGCAGACAAGGGCAACTCACTGGGCTTTTTAAGAACACGTTTCATTATACAGATGTTACGAAGAAGCTTACCTGAAGACTCAGCTTAAGCTTTAAACTCTAAACGGTAACTGATTTATATACTACCTGATAAGTGTAAACGAAGACGAATTATTTGGTGGTGAATTTAAGTGATGGGAGAGAGCCAGAGAGAAACCCTCCACTTCGGTAAAGGTCCCAGTGAACGTATTGGCAGATGTTGTCTTCAAAGTTAACTAAAGACACAATTTAGCTTGCGCGTCGCAATTTAAGGCGGCTGGCGGGTACACTGAAGTCCAAATTTAACTTCAAGCTGCTGTGTCAGGCACCACTCGCCGGGTTCAATGACCTAGTGATCATGGCGATTGCCACCATGCAAACTGCACCGAATTCTACTCACTGATAAGTCCAAATCATGGCAAAATCATCGGTCTTGGAGGGCAGGCACGTGAGAGCGCCACAACGCCACGCAGTTGGTGACGTTTCTAGATACTGCCAGTTCCTGTTTCCTCCGCTTCGCTGAGCCTATTGTGATATACCGTAGCAAACAGGAGCTTTGTGTTCATACTAATTATATTACTCATTCTCAAGTTGCTCTGTACGTAAAGAGATTGTTTCCGTTTTCTCCTTTCGTTTGCTTATAAATTACATTTATTGAAATGTACGCCTATTTATCTTCATTTTTATGGGACAAAAGAAACGATGCAAAAGGAGGTTTCTGCAACGATAGGTCGGTTAGCAATTTTTTCCTTCAGGAATTGGTTGGTAAATCACTACAGTACTTTTGCCATTTCATTATTTAAGAACTATTATTCTCTATCTAT
>CALYDF020003287.1:0-35985 GCA_944474145.2 Dicrocoelium dendriticum
CAGACATCGGTGCTCGAAGACGGATAGCCTGCGCAAGTCATCTTTACGAATGGGCCAGGTCTCGCATCCTTGCAACAGTACAGCACGAACAGTTGCACAATAGACCCGCCCTTTAATGGAGAGAAGAATGTCGTGGCGACGCCACAAATGCCTCAGTCTAGAAAAAGCGAGGCCTGCTCTCGAGATGCGCATCGAAATCTCGTCTCCGACAGCCCCGCCAGCAGTGACGCAATTTCCCAAGTAGATAAAGCTCTCCAAAACCTTTAGTGTCTCACCAGCAAGCGTGAGTGCAGGCAGAGGCACCTGCCAGTCCTGAAGGAGAGCTTTGCATTTGGATAGCGAAAAGTACATACCGTACTTTGATGCTTCAATCGCCAAGCGGTTTAATACAAGTTGGACGACGTGTGGATCGTCACCCAGCAAGACGATATCATCAGCATAATCCAAATCAACAACTCGACTACCTGGGAGGAGTTCAACGCCAGCGTTCAACGAATCGTTCAGAGCGTTCTTCAAGACATCCTCAATGGCAAAGTTGAATAGGAACGGAGAGATAGGGCATCCTTATCGAACTCCACTGGAGACCACAAAGGTAGGCGAAAGCATGCCATAAGCCCTAACCCTGCCCGAGGTCAGACTATATAGAGCGCGCAGTATGGAGACGAACTTCTCGGAAACACCGTTCCTCAGAAGGCAATGCCACAGTACTGTACGATCGACAGAATCGAAGGCTGCACGGATATTCAGGAACACAACAATCGTTGGCCTCTGGTACACATGGCGGAGCTCGCGGATCTGGCGAAGTGTGAAGATTTGATCGATACAGCCGCGACCAGGGCGAAACCCAGCTTGTTCTTCTCGTTGCAACGATTCGCGTGTACGGGGATAGCTTGAGAAGTATGATGGATACCAGCAGCTTGCAAACGACAGGGACTAATCTTATACCTCTGTAGTTGGAGCAGATGGTGCGCAGGCTCTTTTTAAAGATGGCGACGACTATCGATTCACCCCAAGATGATGGAACTTCCTCCTCCCCATAAAGCCTGCGGATATTCGTGCCACTCGGTTTCAGGCTATCATAAAGTGTATTTGATATATGTCCATTATTCCGAAGATCTTGCAAGCTTTTAATAATCTGGTTTTCAATCCTCTCTGTCTGATCCTTTTCTCCAATCATTAGGGAAAATTTCGATTCCTCACTCAGAATCTTTTCGAGCTTATTTATATAGTCTTCTTTATCTAACAGAACGACTCCGGTACCCTTGTCTGGTTTGCTCAGAACAATCTTACCATTGCGTCGTAAATCCTTCAGCGCGTCAAGGTGCTTGCGTGTCAGTGGACCGTGAGTGTGGATATGGCACTTGTGATACTGGTAGCAGGTGTTCACTAAAGAACACTTAAAGCGTTCCAGGTCTTCATTTGACTTAGCTGCTAGCCCTTTTGTTAGGCCAAACAGGCTTTCAAACTGTAACTCATAGTGAAGCTGATTGTCTCTGTGTTTGGGAGCGCAAAACTTTGGACCAAGTGATAGAACTTCCATTAAAGTGGAGTTAAATTTCATACTTGAAAAATTGTGCACGTACCTCTCAAGTCTATTAGGGAAAGTGGATTGCGGCTTATGCTGATACAACGTCTTTGTTAGGGCCAAACGCCTTTGTCGTACACGGTTTGCGGTGATAGATTGAACGTAATCCGGGAATGATTGTTTCATGTCCAACGCAGGTTTTTAATTGAGTCGCAATCTTCGCGTATCGTTATGCCTTTGCGAATAAACATTTTTTATATATTCTGTAATTAAAATTAGCGCCATGTTTAATGCTACTAAAGGCATCGTTCAATTAAAATGAAACGCTAAATAGCCAAAACACCTTGTATTTCTCTACCAGTAACTGCTTTAGGGAGTAACAATCGATTGTCTGTTTCACCGCTTGCTTCTTAATCGAGAGATAGGTTGAAGACCGAGTCAGTATTGATTCCCTAATATCCGCAATTTGTGTCTTGTTTAACAAACTAATGTGGGGAACTCGGTTGATTTCTTTACGCGTTTCGAGATATATGTGTACAACTGACATTCCAAGATCAGCAGCCATTGTTATTTGGTTAAGGTCTTTTGGACTGTATGTCACAAATTTGTCAGGCTGTACAAAGTCATGTTCGATAATGATGAGATTTTCCAAGAAGAATGACCAATCCTTTCGTTTTTAACCATCATTTATATTATTTCAGAAGGTTTTGTATCCAAACCGGTCTTCGAAGTTTATTTTTATTGAAAACCCACCGATCTTGAAGCAAGAGTTTCTTCAGGTCAGCGTACGAAGACCGATTTGAGTTTAAAAACTACTGAAATCATGATATAATGAGATATTGAACATCCGTTATGTTATACGGTTGGTAGTTACTTCATGGTTTGACCAACTTTTGTGTACAAGAAACTTAACCGACTAATTCAAATGAGTTTGGTACCCTAATTAATCCAGATAGCGTGAACAATTTTAGTGACAGCAAATGAAAATCAGTACCAGTCTAGTTATTCGATCCTGGGAAATCTCATCAGACCTAAGGTAGAAAAATAAATTGAATGGCTAAATCCATTCCTTAATGTTCGTAGTAATGAACTCTACATAAAATAGACGTGCACCGTTGTGTAGCCATTTTTGGCAAGCGCACAAACTAATGATTTAAAATTTCTGCAAAGTATGTGCTTGAATACTTCAACATAGCTGCCGGGTCATCAGAGTGTTATCAGTTCCGCAGGATCGCGGTTTAGAGGAATGGTTCGGTCAGACCCACGAGCGCGGAAGTGATTTAATAAACCAGTGGTATTGTTGGTTCCATTCAGGGATTTTGTTCTTATGCCAAATGTCGTCACTCATTTTGTGCCCTAATTCTCTTTACGTTCACATTCAAGTGAAAACCTAGAAAGAAAGTTGACGTGCTCTGAATCTTCCGCCGGATTTGTCGAAGCGTGTGCCGCAATTTATGTAAGCGAAGACTATGTTGCTCATGATGAGGCGGTTGGGTAGCATGAGGCAAAGTCGAAATCAAAGCAACATGGTAAATGTATGTTTTATGCTCTGATCTCGAATCAAATTCTTCTCACACGAATGACCGTTGCTCATCACTTGCTTTAGTAAGACTTATAATATTGCTTTTACCGTCATATGGGAACCAACCTGAAGTCAAATTTTCAAAAAAGTTTAAGAAATCAGCTTGTGCATGTGCTAATGAATCTTTTTAAGATTAACACTAAGTTTCAGTCAGATTGGGTACATTCTTATAAGGCTATGTAACGCTAAACAATAAAAGTATAGAGGAAACGAAAGGTATTACTAAAAATGAATCGCATGTCCATATATAGTGATTGTCTAAAGCGCTCCGGTGTGGATGAACTCGTTGAATGGTCCTTTGAATGTCGTAATGACGCCGAAGGCCTCAGAGATTAATGTGAGATGATCGTACCTCGTAGTCCAGGATCTATTCGCTGATTTAATTTGCACCTTATTCTGTTAGCTGGGCTGTTTTACCTCATTTAGAAAACCTTTTGCCTCGCGGGAGGCTCCTGTTCTGACTTAATTCTTGGAGTGGTGGTAACATCAAAGTAAACATGTTTTACTTATCACTCGAAGAGCAAACCACCATAATCCATATAGTTACAGAACATGTGTAGGAACTTACTCGATCTTCCATTCGTAGGTTGCAGTAGGTTCAGCAGGTTCTTATCTGACTATGGTGTAGGGGGTGAACGCCCCGTGGAAAATGAATTTCCTCTATGTCTTCTAGCTTAGGTGGAACATCCGCTTTGTTGTCCATTCTTTACCATGTAATATATCGAAAAATATTCTGTTTTCAGGTAGCTACTGACATCATACTAATTTCTGGTGTCTCCGTTTTGTACTCCAAAACCTTCTGTCCTTTCGTTCTTCATTCAAAACCAACGAATATAATTTATCCAGAATGGTTAGGATAGAGCGTACTTCTTGAAAAGTCTGTTGTTGAAAGATCAAACTTCTAACAGTTAACCAGAAAAGTCACTAATTTGAACGTTGTGCATATCTGCTTTCGCCACTTTGAAGGTTGTCTGAAACCCGGGAGAACTCTCATTAAAATACTTGTAAAAACCGCTCGACTTTCATATTTTGCGTAGTACCGCTTTTTCCATTGTTGTACCTTGCTACATAGCGATCTTTAAACTTACTTGGCCTAGCCATACTCTTTCGTCAAAGAAAATACTTCGTCT
The DNA here is from genome assembly GCA_944474145.2 of Dicrocoelium dendriticum. NCBI lineage: Eukaryota > Metazoa > Platyhelminthes > Trematoda > Plagiorchiida > Dicrocoeliidae > Dicrocoelium > Dicrocoelium dendriticum. The sequence goes on from CALYDF020003287.1 coordinate 4,238, forward strand.
AACAATCACACCAACTCGATAGCTTGGTTTAAATATGCTGCAGCTTGGCTAACGTTGGCACTGCTGGAAATGAAGTTTATCCCCCCATCGCCAGCTCAGTCGGCGTACAGTAACCTGAAACGCATGTGGCGTCACTTGAATTTCGCCCTCTTGTTTAACGGTCATGTTTGCAAAAAACTCATTCGGGCGGTGTTGCAATCTGGATTCGAGTCTTGACCAGTTCGGCTGTTACGACATGTTCATGTGCTCTCGGCCATCGGCAAAGGGTGCTTGAAGATAAAGGTCTTTGTATTGGTGGAACAACGTAGCTAAAACGCCGAAGTCTGACATTCTATGGAATGCGAGTATTCTTTTCAGCAAGCTGATATTCTTGGCCCGTTGAGCTGGATCGGTCAGCTCCTATGCATTGCGTCATGGGGTTTGATCTATCGCTGGTTCAGGATCAGGATTGAGGCGATTGTGTGATTGTCAGCCATGCAATTGGCTATAGCATATGAAACCGTTGAATTCACGCTTTGCCGCCTTGGATCCAAACGAGCGGTAAGTTGGCGACCAAAAGAGGAAGTATGCCGGTGGCTAAAAATAATTCAAGTGGTGGACCACATTTGAACTGCGTGGAGGTTATGTTCAGTACTTTTTTGGATTGGCATTTATAAAGCCTAACAATAGAAATAATATAGGCTTAAAACAGCGTGTAGATTAAGATGAACCAAAAATGTCCGTCTATTCTTTCAAAAACCTCAACCTGTCAAATTCCGTTAATTTCCGTAACCTTAAATACTTTCGTTATTTTATATAGTTTAATTAAACAAGTATCTTTTCTCCGATTCTTCTGAAGTGTTACGTGTTTCTGCTCCACCAAGTGATTTAAATGCCCAAAAGACCACATGTTCCGGGGGAATATGCCTAGACATGGAACACGTGAGAGTGTTTCCCAAGGCATGCACCTTCATACCACGTAGAAATATGTACGAAACATGATTGAAATGCGAGTTGCACGTTCGGTCATACACACCAGCTGTAGGAAGATAACGACATCAATGAGCGCAGCGTTCAAACGTATGTGATACTAAAATGTCAGACGTCAATGAATCGATTAGTTAGTTGTATTAAAGGTTTTGGATTTTGAAAGTTTTGCAATTGAGGCAATACTGTACACCTTCTTGCACTTCTGTCACGTTGGATAGAGCACGGAGTAACTATGTTTGCTTTAACGTGCCTCATCATCTGTTCGCTCATTCAATTTACTTCGCGGTAACAGTCATTAGGTATGTGTACCATGCGACTGACCCCTGGTTGCACGTCTGCTACTGTATAAATGCTTCCAATAACAAATTTGCCGTGAATGCACTGCAAGCGAAAATTGCCTATTGGCCTAACTATTGATTAGTTGGGTTTATCCATGTTGGCAAATTGATTGGTCATTTATTCGATTGGTTACTGCAAACCACGTTTGTACAAATACCTGTGGCGGGTTAACCTGATCCACTGCTTCCACTTGGCGAACTTCACGCTGGCAAACGTGGAGTTACTTAATGGAGATTGAAGGTACGTTTAGTTAGATTTTTTAATGCTATCGAAAAAAAGGTAACAGCTTGCCAAGGTAATTCATAGACCGTGCTTTAGCACACCGCGTTTTCCATGCTGCTTTTATCGGTTGACGCCGCTTACTATTGTCCGGAACAGATTGTACGAGGAACGCATGCATTCGTTAAGCGAAAATTTAAGCAATCAACAAGCAAATTTCACACTTATTTTCCTCTACTAATTGCGGATGCACGGGACACATAACTTGTCACACTGTAGTGTATTTGGTAATGAAAGTATTTCGCTTCATAAATGTCACATTCCTGGACGTACTACTTTTGGCATTGCTGTCCGTTTACATAACCTGTTGGAGGGGTCTGAGAATGCCGGGTCAAAGACTTTTCACTAAAGCCTGAATGAAACATCCCTATACATTTTCTCTAACTTCTGCAGTCCGATCAACTGAGGTTCGGCTAATTTCCGTTGGTTTATTTTGGTTTCATGCCGCTTTTACCTAATAATAAGACCATCCAAGCAGCTCCTCGTCTTCATTGTTTTCAACACTTCGCAACGGTCGGAATTTATAAACGCCTGCACGATCTGCAGTGTCTCTTTTAATACCGGCGGGTACATGTTTAAGCACCCATTTTGGTAGCAAAGTACAAAATCTATGATTGTGCTAATAACTATTTAGAATGTGCATATCTTTAGTTATCTTCCTAATTGTCACTCGGGGTTTGTGCATCAGCTACCTCCATAACATCAACCAAAGCACTGTTTCCGAGCACCTAACAGAACACAAATATCTACTGTTTATGGACAATACATTCGACTAGAATAGTGGTGGGAATGCTGCCACCCATACTTTGCACTCTCCGTACGTTCACTTGGGTTGCGAAACCACATTTATCAGGTCGGTGTTGCGCGTGAGAACATTGGCACCAAAATCACGCCTTAGACTAAACCATGGTTACTTCATCACCTGTAATCCAGTAGTGTACCTCAGTGTATAGCCAGCTAAACCAACTTTGAGAACTACCGAAGGGGCGTGTAATCTGTCCTGACAAACTCGGCAACCGAAGTCTTTCATAGAGCTGTTTTTTTCTCTTGTATATCTAGGACACGCGGTACGCTGTTTCATGCTAGTTCATCCGACACTACAAAACGTCTGACGGCATACGCATCCGTTGTCTCTGCATGCAGATCGAAATAAAAGTCAGCGGTCACGTGGGTAAGTAGCCGGATGAATGGTATAAATTACACGAATACCAGTAACCCTCCCAAAATGCCGCCTATCGAGCCAGAGAAAGAAAGCACGCATTCATACAAAAATATCTATAGAAGAAAGACACGGAACTCGATGAAGATGATGTGCTCTAAGGTTTCTGGACCCAAGGCAACCTTTATCAAAGAGAGAACAATGGGAATCGATGCGCCGGGCAATAAGTTCCGGACTAAACCGGCGAGGTTGGTGAACAATATCCGCCACTAAATCTCCGTTCAATATGGCGAACCTATTAACTTCAGTGACATTTCAGCTTGGTCAGGAGGCTAAGAACGCAAGCTTGTCAGAACAATAACTCAGTGATTCGTCAGGCGAAGTTCCTATATCCCGTGACAACCTAGCATTGGCGAAGGAAACAAATCCCAGAAGCTAAACGCAAGCAAAACGATTAAAGCTTGACATTTGTCTATTGTCGATAACACTACTTCTGATAAACCCCAATTTAAGGAGTCCATTTTAGGTGAGCCACTCATGGGGTAGATGGAGAGTAACAATTTTCTTAGTCTGGACTTGCACAGATTTCATCACATCCGGTCCTGTATCACTAACCTGTTGATAGCTGGTGCGCGCTGGGCAGAATCTGTTGATCCTGGTGTGGGAATATATGTCGCCTAGCTAGACTTCTCGAAGGTATTCGGCAGTCTGGATCACAGCATTCTACATTGCAAACTTAGGAATACTAGAATCTACGGTCCCCTTCTGGGCAGCATAGGCGACTCTCTCGTTCACTGTAACCTGAACAAGAGGGTCTGCAACATCATATCCGAACCAACCGTAGGCCGATGCGATGTACCTCAAGGTTCGATAATCCGGCCCAGCAATTTCCTTGTTCTCACAAATGATCGTATCAAGGAGTTGTCTTCAACTCTCATACCATTCGCCGACGATGTAAATATATATCTTGCAGTCGCTACAGTGGAGGATCACTCAGCCATGCTGGATGATTTAAACGCATCAAACAAATATTCCACCGAAAAGACGCTACAGCACCCGCCATCAGAGTTCTCACGAATATTGGCTAAAACCACGAACTCTACAGCTCGCATTTCATGAGTGCAACCTCGGCGTGTATGTGCGGAATGTCTTTGGAATTTTGAGGCAAAACTGCAAATATGTCAAGGAAGCCAAACCAGCACTAAGCCTTCTTCGTAGCTCTTTCAAAACCTTCGAAACCTAAGAGTATCGGAAATGCATAGCGCATAGTTGTTGCCACACGTGAGACGATATTAAGGCGGGACAAACCTGGAAAAAGCGCCAACTCACCCAGTTCGACTACCCATTGCGAACTGACGAAGGAGGTAACACGTTTGTCCCGTGTTCCGTAACAACTCGGGCTGAATTATCTATCAGTCTACATGGGACCATATCGGCATATACGCAATCTCACAATGGGTATCAGATCCTAAATAACCCAACCACATTTGCGCCATCATTTGAAACACAGTCAAAACACACTCCTGGGTGGTAATTAATCAAAGCCGGACACACAGTACAACCGACTGAAAGATCGACAAAATATTCTCTCCTCCGCATACTAAAGCACTGAAGCTCATTCTTGGCTCATGCAAGTAAGGCCCCAACTCATTTAATTTTAATAATCGCCATGTCGATATCGTGTCCCATTTAAACTACGTGCTATAGCATACGACCATGAGATGATGGCATTAGTGCGTAACACTTGCGGACGCGGCTAAGAGCTGACCTCGATAAGGTTCGCGTTGTGAGTTCCTTTGTCCCACGCCATCTCTCTTAGTCTCCCCTTGGAACCACGATCTCACATAGCCTGACATAATTTTGGATATTAAATTTGTTGCTGCATAGTAGCCGGCTGGTAGTTTTCGGGAACGAGGCCCAACCATTACTTTTAGTTTAGTTAACCTGCATCCGTTGCATATTTTCCTTTTTTCCATCCTTAAATGCGGCACAGTATCTGAGATGTTTCCCACCTATAGCTAACGGGAATAAAGATGATCTTTTATGCGGAATAAACAATGGGCAGGGTCATAATGCTTAGGAACCCCAAGAAGGAATAAACACACATGTATATATGTTTGGCGGCATCCGGTTTCGGATTTGCATCTCACTTTGACCAGCCGCAGGACGCCTGCGTCTACAGAGGGACCATGAGTGGCTTGCACTGCACCACCCACATCTCCAACCACACACCCATATCTAGTGTAAACCTGAAGGAATAAGACCGGGAGACATGCGGATGGGAGCCACGTTTCATCAACAGACCCGGCCTACACTCCTTCACAGGCAAACACAAGCAAAGCTGTATTTGGGGAATCAAGTGCACACAAGGCGGTGGCTGGACCGTAGTCCTCTCCACACTGACGGTATGTAACCACTCTTCGAGCCTGGCACGGCCACAAGGACCGTGCACCCCGTCCTCTCCAGCAACGAGCAACTGTCTCATGGAGCCAGCATGGACGAGGTGGTGGGTAATAGACAGGTAGGTAACTTGTCAACATGCATATCAAGCACATCCACACCGGGGATGTCAAACAACAGCCAATCACTTCAAATGACAATACCAGATAAAATATATCTGGTAATGCATACGGTTTTGCAGACAGCTCTTCGCTAGTTTAGCACATGAAGCAAGTAGCAAGAAGTGATAATTGCAAAATATCCACAAGTTACTCAAAAAATGCTACGAACGCGATAAACTTAAGGTATAAAACCACGAATAGAGTAGGCAATGTGGTAAGTTAATAGATGATTATTCATGTAGGCAGCACAATCCAAATAAAGTGGAATGAAAATTATCCATTTTACTCTGACTAATTTTAAACGTAAGTTAGTTTAGCTCAATTGCGGTGAAGAAGCATTATGAATGCAACATCAGCCTCAGCATGAGATATATATATATATATATATATATATATATATATATATTCCTCGGTGGCCAAGTGGTCTACGCACCTGTTTTGCTACCATAAAAGCCCCGATTCGATTTCACGTACGGGCGGGATTGCTCGCGGTCTACTCGACCCGCGCGCGACTGGTGGTGGTCGCGCGGCAGCGAAATACCGTAACGGCGTAAAACTGAAACATTTATTTTTCTTATATCTAAATATACATGGATTGGAGGTATCTGTATCTGGATTTGCCTGTCCATGTTATCTCCATAGAACAACCTCAGAACCTTTGCGCCTACAGAGGGATCATGGTTGGATTGCTCTGCACTATGCACATTTCCACCCACACACCCAATATCCGGTGTAAACCCTAAGGAATAAGGGTGGGAGCCAGTTTTCATTAACGGAGCCGGCTTACACTCCTACCAAAGCAAAACAGAAACGTTCCAGCTTACCTGGGAACCAGACTTACACAATGCGATGGCTGAGCCGTTAGCCTTCCATGCAGGATGGAACCACTCTTTGTACTATCACCGTCAGGATGACGTTACTCTCCATCCCTTCCAGTAACGATCAACTGTCACTGGCGAGATGGTTGGTAATAGACAATTAGCTACGTTGTCAACGTTCACATCAGGCGCGGCCACATCGGGGAGCTCAATCAACCTCTAACTTCTGAAATGCAAAACATTCATCACGCAAGCAAACGAACCACATCCGATGCCTTATTGGCCTTGATTAGTAAACAGAATGATAACGGACGCATGGCGTTTCTCGTCCGCTTGCAATAGTGCCTTATCCTACAACTGGACAAGCGCCTTTTTGATCAGCCCAAGGAATTCGCACCGATTAAATCTGCCTTTGATTCCAAACATCTGAAAGCAACATTAGTTGGTGATAAACTCACCTTCTTCATCTCCTGGTATTGTTATTTCCGTTTTGCCCAAGTGCAGACTCAGGGCACCGATTTCACCGTACAATATTTAAATGAATGTCCCCGTCGAATGCATTTGGTAAACATATATACATGGATTGGCTTCATCCATGACCAATAGCATTTCGAATGCAACATATACATTTGCGTTTGTCCAAACTTAAGTAGGAATTACCACAAACTGAATAAAGACGCATTAAACATCGTGAATAATAGTGCTACAAAGTTGCATTTGTTTGGTTTGTTGGTAAGGCTAAAAACTATTTTCGCCAAATGATATTTAGAGTCTCCAGAATTGACAGCCTTAAGTCTTGGACATCAATATTTGGACGACATCCAGATAGGAATAGTGCAACATATATCATCGGTACGGTCACGAGGTAGAATAATATAACAATAACAGCTAAAGTACAATCGTGAGTTGAGGTGCTGCCTCCTATATTCCATGTCGGGCTTGCGGAGCTGATGGAAGAGATCGCACAAAAGGGCGAATGCCATGGGGGCGTTCATTTCAGGCTCTCCGTGTCACTGACCATCTCTTAAGACTGAACTGGTCCGATCGTCCTCTTCCGAGGTTTGTGTGGATTGTCAAGGAACCTATTTTGCGCAGCCTTACATATTAACAGGTAGGGATAGCACATATTCGCCGATGATAGCGTTTTTAGCGTGACAACAACCGCAATGCTACATCAACTAAGTCTGCTACCCACAGTCAAACATTCGGTTTTCCAAACAGTGTTCACACTGGTTTGCATATTTCCATAAAGTAACGTGTTTCATCCAACTGGTCAACCTTTAGCACAAATAACCGGTCTACTCTCCTGTGACCATAAGCTATTGTTAAAGATATACATAGTATATTTCGGGTGCAGCTATTTCTCGCTCCAAAACAATTGTCGCTATGCCCTGATTTCTTTACGATGTAACCTACTAAGACAATGGCATACCAGTACAGTAAACATTACCATTCTCTCAGTCTACCCAGAAGTTCGGCCATGCCCAATCCAACATCTGGTAGGCTTCTCTGCACTTTCGCCTTTAATCCGCTTACTATCTACCTTTTCATAAGCGCAGGTCAAAAAATCGGGCAATATAGCTATGCTCACTCACATCACTAAAGTTTGGAACTGAATATGAACTGTCAACAGCATGATAATCACTAGTCAGTAAATTGTCGGAATGGGTCACTTGCCACGGAATTTCCAGAGCGAGTTCTCTTTAGATACATGATTCTGTTTGGTCACAAGTGGACAATGTTTGAGCATTGTGTTCCAACTGTCAGACATTACACTTTATGTGTACTGTAAACGACTGATCACTGGTAAAAGGTTGTTTCACTTGTGCACACCGAACTGGAATCATATGCAAGTACTTGCCACCCTGGCATTGATCCGTATCAACGACTCATTTCGCTCGGAAAATGCGAGTATGATATAAATATATATATATATATATATTTATCAGAAGGTCTGTGAGATAAACATAGGACTTGCGAAAACAAGGACATGGAAGTTATCTTCACGAAAACCACAAAGAAGAAGAAAGGAGAAAAGTTCCCATTTATTAGAATGAATCAAGGGAGGCAGAATTTGAGTAAAGAATTCTTTTCGGTGATTCTCATCGGACTCAAACATTACATGATGAGGAAAAATGCTAAATGTGCCGAATTGTGCTGCGTATTGAACACAATGTTTAATTTCACGGGTACAAATCAATAAATCACGGGGTCATTGTAGGTGGCAAGTATGTACAGGGGAAAAAACATCCGAAGTTGTAGGCCACGGTAGAAATAAAGGACGTACAAACTGTTTTTGTACACATATTTCTGGCTTAAGATGGCGGATGTAGATAGCTTCCGCGATAGACAGCAGATGCATCCGGAATCCGCGCGTGAAACGTTCAGGAACAGTATAGATGACTCTAAAATCATTTTCCGTTCCTGCGTGACTGCACTCTAGAAGGTGAGATAAGATGCAACTGTTACTCGACCTCGCTTCGCCTTTGTAAAACCATTTTGGGATGTGTTCGCGAATCCTATGAGATAGGCGTCTCGTGGTAGGACCCACGTATCGTGCCCCACAGGAGCACGAGTAAAGATAAACAAGCATTGATCGGGTCACCGGAGGCAGCCTGTCTTTCAAAGGTTTTGCGAATAAAGGCTTGTTGTAAAATACTATGCGTAGGCGAGCCGCGAAATAGGTCTTTTCAACAGTGTCTCTCAGGCGTTTGGACAGGGCATCAGCCGCACTGTCGCCTTTGAAAGGAATGTGCACAATTAGTTCTGTTTTGGGTACGTGCATCCTCGGTGGTTTGATCTTGCGTTCTTTCAAATGTTTGAGGATGAATTTATCTGGATACCCATTCGCTCTTAGCGCATCGCTGATTCTCTGCAATTCCTTGGTGATTGTGTCCGGGGTGCAAAATCTATGTGCCCGGAAGGCAAGAGTGCGGACTAGGTTTCGTTTGTACTGTATGGGTACCGCACTATAGAAGTTGATGTACTGTCCGTCAAGTGGAAGTCGAGTGTTATCAAAGAAGTGAAGTCTAACATCATCATTTCAAACGCGATTCATCAATCAAACGCGAGTTGTTTTCCACAGACGTCCCTTGTCAAAGGCCGAAATACTACGCGTCATTCACACGAATCGGCCAGCACTCACCCTCATACAGCAGCACCGCGCGAACACAAGCATTGTAAATTCCGCCTTAAAACACTAACGAAACTTCACGGCGTCGACACAGATGCGGCAGGTTGGCAAACGCCAAAAGGGCTTTGGCAATACGAAGAAAAATCTTTCTTCCAATAATATCATCAGCAGAGACACATCTTTCCATGTAAACACTGATATCCATTTGTTCAAGCTGCAAACCTTGAATGGGAAGGCAGGTAGATGACAATCCAGGACCAGAAGATTGCATTTTTAGTGGTAAAGTTCGTGCGATATTTTGGTGCTTCAATCGCCAAGCGGTTTAGAACGGCCTGTGTGTTCTGTGCGTCATCACTAAGCAATAAAATATCATCAGCATATTATCGCTGATACTGGCCAGGAAACTAAGTTAAATGGGTCATTTAACATGATCTATCAGGCACCGGACAATCGACCAAAGTGTGCCCGTAGGAGTTTAGTTGAATCCGCTGAGGCCATCGCGATTCATCTTTACCAGCCACAATGGTGCGTTCAGAAACGGTTCGCTCAAATGACAGGACTGTCCCGGCCCACTAGAAATGTGGAGCTTGGTCCACGGAGTTGTGTGCACACTGCAGTTGTGACCTAACGGACTGCGATTGTGCTTTATCAGTGATGGTGAATTGAACCTAATTTAGCAACCATAAACTTGTGTCTACCAGATTTTTCCACACATAATTGTACAAGCCTGATGAAAAATCATTGAAATGATATGTTCGCTTGCATCGACTTTTCATCCAAAGCAGTCACGCTGTTGCCTGGAAGAAGCTATGCATCTAGAAGGTTGAAAGCTCTCGAGAGCGTTTAATAGAACATCCTCGATCGTAAAATTGAAAAAAGGAGGACATGAGTCCACTCATTTGTACACCGCTAGGGACAGCAAAAGGTGAAGAGAGCTTACCGTAAGCCCATTAATGTACTTAAGACAGTGCAATATAATGCTCGAAGGATGGCGCTATACTTTGCGGGTACCCCATTAATTGGTAAGCAATACCACAAAGCTGGCTGATCGACGGATTCGAATGCGGCTCTGATGAATAGAAATTCAACGATATTTGAATGGCGGTAAACATGTCACATTTCAAATATTTCGCGGAGCGTAAACAAGTGAGCCCTATACCCACGCTTGGGGCAGAAACCAGCCTATTCTCCACGGAGCACTTTTCTCGAATCCGGATTAGTCTGCGGAGTAGAATGGTTGTTAAGAGCTTGGAGGCAATGGAAATTAGTTTCCTTCCTTAGTAGTTAGCGCATATGGTATGGGCACCTGTCGTGAATACCGGGAAGATAATTGACTGGCCCCAAGTGGACAGAACCGTTACTTCATACCAGATCTTAGAGAACAGAGCTGTCGGCTGGTTGACAATTGCTTCATCACCGAACTTGAACAGATCCGGAGGAAGTCCGTCTAGACTAGCATACTTGAATCGCTTCAAGTCTCGGCGCTCAAGGCATACCTCAGCTTCAGTGCGTGGTTCCCATGAAACGTTCCAATGCGCGCAACTAGGTATACCTCCTAAGCTCGCCAGCAGAAGTGGTCGCCTGAATTATGCGCAGAAGTGTTCAACCCAGCGGTTCATGCGTCTGTGTAAGTTGATAATCGGCGTTCCGACAGCCACGCAACTAAGCTCACTGACACCAGGTCTTTTGTGACCAGTGGCCCGAATGTACTGAAAGAGCTTGCGAATGTTACCAGAAAGGGCTGTCGTTTTCATCTGAAACGAGTTGAGACCAAAATGTTTCACGATCGGCACACAGATTTTCTTTAAGTCGTTGGCATTACACTGCTAGTAGAGTTTATCAGGATATATCTAAGACGTGCAAAGAATTCTATTGAGTGTGCGGAAATCCCGCGTCTCTGGCGCTGTCTTGTCGTCCTGCAGATTGAATGACTGGAAGACAGCATCGCTCAAAGTCGACAATTCCAATGATTATCGTCATCTTGAAATGGAGTGCTAATGAATGCATGAGGCAAGGTGCTTCATAAACGGATCGAATAGCCAGGTCAGCTAACTTGTTGGTGTCGAGCGTATGGTTATTTGGCATTAAAAACCGCCAAACGGCATTCCGAATTCTGCGCAGAACAAAGCGTGGTCTGAGTCAAGGTATTTAGACTAACTCGATCTGCAACCTGGTTGAAGTCTCGCCATCTAAGGCTGATTGCAACGCCATCTATTTGTGACCACCCTGGCGTTGGTGAAGGAGAGCGCCAGGTGGCTGCACTTCTTTTGGTATGTCTAAATTCTTATTTGGGAGAAAGAGACGTTGATCTTTGCATAACACCGTGTGTCTCGCGCGTTTGTTCCCCGACACTGCCTTTTATTTTGTAATTTTCACCCTAACCATCCTACGAGAGCTGTCAAACCTTTGCTTTTGGAATTCATATAAACCCTTACGATATAAGAACCTAGAGACAAAGTTTTCGCCTTTTGATTCCATAGCCGAACAGAAAATTTCTATGAATGCCGAGTAATTAACTTATTCATACCTTAAACTGTATGTAGATAACAGAATCATTGTTACTGTACTTGCCATTAACAGGTGTTTAGATGAGTAATCCTAAATTCAAAGTATCCAGAAACTACCCTGTCAGGCATGAGTAAAGAAACATACCTTCACAGATAAATTCACTTTGTACTAGTTCGAGCAGTAATGGGTCTTAATTATGCTCACCCTCGTGCTACCTTCTATGGTTTCCAGATACAAGCACAGCCGCAATCAAACTTCCTACTTTTGTACGTACGGGACTAATTGGGAAATTCTTTCCATTCGGATTCTGCCATGAGTTTAAAGAGTTGCTTCGATTGGCCATCCCTATCGTAAGTGCAAACAAGGAGATTAACACACATAAGTTATTGCTTTTACTTGCGGAATTTTTGTAGTATGGACTAATTAAAGTGCATAGTAACTTTGGCCATCCTCACATTGTATTGCGCTTTTAAAATAGTATAACTCTTTGAATCCCGTGGCAAGTTTTGTACACAAGTTTAGCTGAATCATAATCAACAAATGCGTAATTTTTATATATGGCTTTTGCAAATATTTCTTTAGGCTATTCTCCCATCTATGTCACCTTTCGGTAAAGCAATTAGTTTTGCTATGATTAAACAATGGCAGAGTTGCCCATTGGCTAACACATTAATGCGTCCACTTGTGATTAATGGCCAAGAATTGGGTGCATAACTAAATTGTTGAGAAGAAAAGGCATAGTTGTCATTGTGAGACAAGTTTGCATTATGATTCGTTTTTGGTAAACTAGTCTGCAGCCGACTCTTCTATCGGCACCTCAAAGTCGGTGGCCATCAATTCGGTTTTCGGTCTAGATATTGAATGAATTATATTGAATTTTTTCACGCAGTTTGTGCAAGAATTTCTAACTGCGATCCAAGGATACAAATTCAAAAGTTGGTTAATGCTTGAAACTCTTCGGAACAAACTGACTGTTTACAGAAGAGTAGTAGGGGGAGTTGAATGGTATAGGTAGAAATTCGTTACAACTAGACTCACTCAGACAGCCGCCACAAGCCCGGAAAAGCACTGTACGCGCGTTTCATCCTTTCGGGAATCATCAGCAGTGCGCATTCCATCGGACCCTTGGTAGGGCTCGAACACGCAACTCGACTTTTGCCAGTCCGTGGTTGAGACCACTGAGCTACGGGGGACGGCAACGACCACCGTGCATAAGTTACTAGATGTGATATAGCGCCGCTTACTATCCACTGACTTATACCTTACTGTCGTGCAGAGGACACGGTAGCCCCCTCACCAAGCGACGAGATTACCAAATTTAGGCCGCCAATAAACTTATGGCATTCTAAGCAGTTTGGTCTGCGATGATTCCCGAAAGGATGAAACGCGCGTACAGTGCTTTCCCTGGCGTGTGGCGGCTGGCTGAGTGCGTCTAGATGTGATGAATTTCTACCTATACCATTCAACTCCCCCTACTACTTTTCTGTAATCAGTACGCTGAAAAACTGCTTATACTTCTATAAGTTACTTGGCGGCTTAAATTTCGTAAGCTCATCGCTTGGTGAGGGGGCTACCGTGTCCTCTGCACGGCAGTAACGTGTAAGTCAGTGGATAGTGAGCGGCGCTATATCACATCTAGAAAACGTATTCACGATGGTCGTTGTTGTCCCCCGTAGCTCAGTGGTCTGAACCACGGACTGGCAAAAGTCCAGTTGCGGGTTCGATCCCTACCAAGGGTCCGATGGAATGCGCAATACTGATGATTCCCAAAAGGATGAAACGCGCTTACAGTGCTTTTCCTGGCGTGTGGCGGCTGTCTGAGTGAGTCTATATGTAACGAATTTCTACCTAAAGTGACTGTAAAAATGAGAATACAATCTGGAAGATTGGACACCAAAATTGGCATGTAGCTTTGCTGCGCCTTGATTCAACGATATGTTTACAATGTGTGCACTTAAAACCTATCAGATGCTTCGTCTTGTTGGGATGCAATTTATGCGAATTGCTTGTAATTCACATAAACACTCTCACAGTGAAGAGTAACGGAATCACACCACCAGGTTATTGATGAATTCAGTGGTCCACCTTAACTAGATTTTATTTGAAGTAAACCGAATCTGCCCTTCAACTCGCATTTAGCCAAACGGAATGTGGTAGAGCTCCTTTAGAGATGCGAATATTATTTATTGCGTCGTAGCTCACTTATAGTATTTTATGATGCTTCTGCAGCGGTTCAGGTTATCATCAAATACGTGTTGGTCTAGGAAACCAATTTATGCATTAGGTGGATGCGAGGTCTTCTGCATGAGAATAATGTATCGGATTACCATAACATTCTCTTGCGCAAGCAATTGTGCAATATCTATCGTACGCGTGTGTTAAATCTAACTTATCTAGCACACAGCTATAATATTATAAGTGTTTATTTCGCATACACAGATTTCTTCAAAGTATTTAACAGGCTAGATCCTCGAAAGCGTTATATCACTCAAGGGAATACTACTAGTTAATTTATTCTCCGTTGTATAAACGACTTCTTTCTTTGACCAATTCTAAACCTAATACAAGTTCATACCAATCGGACTTGTTCTAGCATCTGTGTAGTCTTTCACAGACAAGGGATGTAGCCGCACCGAAGCGTAGTTTCCATAAACGACCTCGCTAGAGATAGAAAAGCAAATTTTCGCTTATTTACCTTTCATTTAGAGATCTGGTATGGGTAGAAATTCCTCACATCATACAGTCATTACACGCCCGGAAAAGCACGGTACGCGCGTTGCATCCTTTTGGGAATCATCAGTAGTGCGCATTCCATCGGACTCCGGTAGGGCTCGAACCAGCAAATCGACTGTTGCCAGTCCGTGGTTGAGACCACTGAGCTACGGGGTACGTCAATGACCATCGTGAATATGTTACTAGATGTTATATAGCGCCGCTCACTATCCACTGACTTGCAGGTTACTACCGTGCAGAGGACATGGTAGCCCCCGTAGCTCAGTGGTCTCAACCACGGACTGGCAACAGTCGAGTTGCGGGGTTCGAGCCCTACCAGGGTCCGATGGAATGAGCATTGCTGATGATTCCCGAAAGGATGAAACGCGCATACAGTGCATTTCTAGGCTTGTGAAGGCTGTCTGCCCTAGTGTAGATTTGACGAATTTATACCCATGCCGTTCAAATCCCCCTACTACTCCGCTGTAATTAAGAGGTCTGAAGGATTAATGAAACATATGAGTTCATGGGGCATTGCTCCTTACCATCAAAATGTTTTTGAGAATTTAATCCAGAATGCCGTGCCACTAAGTGAAATTGTTTGATACACTCCTGTTGCGGGCCCGTCAAATATCCCCGCAAAAACGAGCCAGAAACTCCGGCATAATGGCTGTGGAAAGCGAAAGCCAATTCCTCCCTACAAAGTAGCAGTGTTCAGCCACTCCGAGAAGTGGCCCAACAGTGCACCTTTTGACAATATTTTTTTACAAACTACCACCCCGTCGTGGTAGCAATTTCCCCTAATTTAATGATCCATTGCATTGGCTGTGATTCGCCATTTCTTGGTCGTAATGAGCCTTCAGAGGAGCACTTGCCTTTCTTCCTCTTCGCCTTACTTGGGAGTCGGTCGATCACTTGGTTTTGTGTGCGTCGATAGCCGGACAGCGTTCACGTCTAAGACAATAGTGTGTGACTACCGTAACCTCCTCTCTTGTGCTTCCGTCCCGAGGCTCAGCGTTTACCCGAATAAGTGCGGCTAGCTTCGTTCTCACGCTCGCTCAAATTCCGTATCGCCAGCGCGGACCCCGGGCTAAGCTAACGCCATCAGGGCAGCGCAAATTCGTTCGATTGACCAGCGTTCCAAGCCGTTACCGTAGACGTGCTCCAACCGTGCCAGTGACAATTATATTAAGCTTTCCCTCAATCGTAACATCCATTCCAGCGCTCACGAGTAACTGTTCCGAAAGCACTAGGAGTACAAACAAAACAATTTCGAAGTTTGCGTGTTAAACCCACATTTATGTACGGATTTCCTCAGATATTCGACTCCGTTTCTATAAAGCCTTTGAAGATTATAAGTCACCAGAACAATGTGGCAAGATTTAACGTTGCGCATATAGTATGGATACATGATTCCTCTGGTCCTGCATTCCAAGCAATTCTGTGGCCAGCTAGTACGGCTGGCTGTAATGGAACCTTAGCGCTACAACACCAAATAAAATCTATCGCAGCATCACAGATAATATGCTGAGGTACAAGCAAAATTGTTTATACGTGCGTGTTATATTTTGTCATTGTCAAGTAACGACATTTTGACCCAAATAATCCACTCGTTCAAGTTCGTTGAGACTATGAAGCATTGTTGACGCACAATGCCATGCGGGAAATATTGCTGGTCGCATTTTGTGTAACCCTAGGATTAACTATAGAAAAATATCTTAAGAAAAACACGGTCGACGAGTTTATCAGAAGGAATTGCTTTTCAGGGCATTTACACATGTGGGTTACTTAAAAGACTGAGTCACATTACGACAAATCGTTATTTTAAAGCTGCTATAGTTAAGCTTGACAAGTATATTCGCCTAATAGCTTGCTATCTGACTCCCCTCAGTGGATAAATATAACTCTCACTGTTTTAGTTGATTCGCATTTGTTCTGATAATTTTAGAATCCGCTTGAATAAAGGTATTAAGTTTGACTGAAAAGCCCAAATATGTTGAAAGCAATGAATTAGATAAAGCTTGCTAGGATTTTGCTATGCGCGTGATAAAAGGTCACAAGTTCAATTAACACAGTTCATGGCATCTAATTGCACTGTTTGTTTAAAGTGAATTGAGACTTCTTGTGAACAATTGTTTTAGTGTGTCCCGTAGGGCATTAGACATTCCTCTGTGAATGTTATAACACATAATTAGATTTTAGTCATAATATCAGAAAATTCAGAGATTCCAGGTTTTTAGTAAGTGTCTGGAAACGAATGGTTAGGCGCTTGAAACAAACAGGAAGCATGAGTGGGCAGTGAGAATATCAGAGGCTTCCCAGCTAAACAAAAGTTATTGGAGGTACATTTCGGCAGCAGGAATTCGAGTATGCGAAACTGCTTTCTTGGAAATGGAGTGTTTCCAGCCCTGCTACATCTGAATGGTCTCGTGTTCGAGGCCTGCTATCTTCACATGATAAGATCAAATAAAGTAGAAACGCGTCATGTTTTGCAGTGTTTGCTGACGGTCAACACAAAGTTTCCTATTACTTCAGTTACGGTCCTAGTGATCGAATTGACCCAGGTTGACTTTATTGTGAATCACGGTTCACATTGAGATTGCGCGACGCATTCCAATCACACGTGTAATTCAACATGTTTCTCCAAGCTAAGATAATTCATATTTTAGCTAAAATTGAAGCTCAGAATGATTCGCACAGTCCAGAGATAAAATTCTTAATACTCTTCCTCTTAGTATTCATGCTGGTAAGGGGGTTCATTTGTGCTTGACTGAGGATATTAAGAAGAATGAAAATTGTAGTAACAAAATTGTCTAGATCAACGGAAAGAAAATAATTCGTTTCGAGTTGGTTTGGACTCCGCATCGTCTGAAACGGATTCCTCGCTATTTCGCCTATTGCAACCTTGAAAACATCAGCTAAGTTCCCGGTAACACACGTCCGTATGTAAGCATATCCGCTTTACAGGAAAGGATATAACTCATTCTTAGCGGATGGAGTGCTGACATTTTAGAGCATAACTAGTTTTTTTGACGTATTTTGCACCTATGTTTGATACTGTAGTAAGAGCATCTTACTTTGGTTGCTTAACCAAATTCACACAATGCTCCTGCCTTGTTGTGATGGTAGGTACGTCAGTCCTTGGATTGGTTATGAATCCGATGCATCTTGCAGTTAATGTGAGTGAACAACGAACAATGAACAATGATTTATCTCGGGATAAAAGCAAGTGCTTGACACGTCCCGTAGGATGGTTGAGGTGAATATGATACAAGTAAAATATGTCTGGGTCATCTATCGAACGTCTGCCGAGATGAATACTTCGATAATTAAAATCAGTGTAAAGTAAAAAACATTTTCACGCGTAAACGTTCAGAAAGACTCTGGGGTGCAGTGATTGTTGAGGTAAGGAGTGAGAAAAGTAAAATATTGTCGCTCACTTAGGTCCATTTGATACATAAGTCCTGTTGAAATGCATCCTTGGCTTAATCCGCAATAGAGTACCTTAGTTAACAAAACGTTGGGAGCAAAGAGCAACATCTAGTGTTTTTTGAAAACAGCCAAGGTAGGATAGGATACCACTGAGTCTGGGAGTGCGTTCCAGGTTTGGCAGACCCGAAGTGAAAAGTAATTCCGTCGACACTCTAGACGGCTGTATTGTTCCTTCAACTTTAGGCAGTTACCCTGAGCTGCGTGTTGTGGCTAAGTTTCAGCAAATGGCGGCATACGTGGTTGGGGTCACTCAGTATCTGATACGCTAATATGAGATCACCGCGCAGTCTTCGAAAGCGTCCGCTGAAAATTCCCAGCAATCTGAGCCTTCGGTGGTAAGAGTGATAGCGCAGGTCCTTTATATTCTTTATTGTTCTCGTTGTGATGCCTCTATCGCTTATAGGTCGCGTTTCAACCAAGGTTACCAAGCTTGGATAGCGTATTCAACATGCGGGCGCAAGTAGGAATTGTGCATCATTGGGAAGATTTATGGGTCAAATCGCCGAATGCCCTTCGCAGCATGCCGACATGCTGGTTGCCTCTTTTCGCAGCTACCTCAGCCTGTTTTGAACAGTTGTGGTCGCTCTGTACGATCACACCAAGAACACGTTCCTGGGAGCTATTCTGCAATCCGTTTGTCCCAAGTATGTAGGTGTAGTTATGTCTATGGCGTAGTTGTACAACGCGACATTTGTCTATGTTGAAAGGTTGGGCGTTATTAAGTGACCAGTTTGACACTGTGTTAAGATCGTGCTGGAGCCTTTCATGGTCGTCCGGTCCTCTGATCCTTCGCCATATCTCGGTATCGTCAGCGAAAAATAGGAAATCGGAAGTAATTGATCTCGACAAATCGTTAATGAACACCAAGATTAGACGAGGTCCAAGAACCGAGCCTTGTGATACTGCACACGTCACATCGATTGCATAAGAAAATGATTCTCGGAACGACAGCGTGGGTTCAGAAATGCTCAGCTTTATACATACAATCATTTAATGCAAGTGTTTCCGCAGAGAATATGAGCACTGAAGTGCATAATCAAACAGCGCTTGTTTAAAGAGAAATTCAATTAAAGGACATAAAGTTTCGTGGTTTTCTGGGAAATATTCCATATTTCCCGCCAGACAATTCAAAGAATACTGAATAACCGCTACATTTACTCTCTAGAAAGTGGCGCACAGGTATTTGCAGAGCTTACTGTTTTCGACGTATCAGTCATTTGCAATAGCTAAGGAAGCGCACCGCGATGCACAAATATACCTAATCCTTCAGAATTAGATCTGATGCATATTGTGTGGTACCGGTAACAATCGCAGAGCGACCGCATGTTATGGGGCAAAAGCAAAAGAGCACCACGGAAAATGTATGGCATGGTTGGTCCTTTAGTGCTATGGGCATCTATAACAAACTTTTGCTAAAGTTTTAATGGCACTGTAAGATATAAAGACAAATTAATGCGCAATATTTAGTAGTATGTGTATTTTATGGCAGTCCTATTTGGACAAATATGGCCAGACGTCTATTGTTTACCAGAAATTACTCAGAATGATCGATTAGTCTCCGAATTTATTGCCAAGTGAACACACAATGCAATTAAATTAGTATGGTTAAATTAGCATGGTTAATTCTTGACCTAGAACACCCTAAATTGAACAATAATTTCCTGACAAACAGAGCCATTTTGCAACCAATCTCCAAGCAAATATAACCTTAATGGTTTCAGTTGTCTGGATTTGTATTATCTGTTCCATTCTTCTGCTGTATTCGGCTGATACTTTAACTAATCTCGTGTTCAAAAAGCCTGGCAAACAACTGCTGGATGTTTTGGACACAGGATTAGCTAGCCAGCAGTTACTTCAGTCGGACCGATAACCACTTACCTAAGACAGCTCTTTGGTACAAGATGATATAATGTGTATATCTACCAGTTTCTACTTCTCCCAAACATTGTATATAGTGGTAATTAGCTCCGAGTTTTTCAGTGGTCTACAACTTATAGGAACTTGTTATTTGACAGTATTTGAAACCCAGCCCCAAAGAATTAAATCTTGATCATGGACAGCTCTCCAACTATTTTGCAGACAATGACGGCGCTTATGACCTTCCTTTCCGGACCGATAAGTGCCGTATCATGTGGATTGCTTGGCAAACATGCACTTGCCACCGTAGGGTTGGCGAACTCAGTGTTCAACGTCACTGGTCTGGCTGTTGTAATCGGTTTATTGACGGCTGCTGATACTTTGTTTTCTCAGGTAAGGTTTCATCGATTGTGTCATTGGTTGTCGGTTCTAGTAAAATTATAGGAAAATGTTTGTCATTTCTGTGATTGTTCACTCGAGAAGTTGAATCGATATCCATGTTCTCGTAGTTGAACACAGTTTAACTTCCAACATCCAGTTGTTGAGGTATACATCCGGAAAGCGGAAAAAGATTTACAGCAAATGGAAATTTAACAAATGCATTCTGGGTTTGATTTGGCGGTTGGCTAGTTGGTGCATTCGAAAACATCTCGATGAATACTTCTTTGCTAATGAAGGAATTTCAACCGTAGTGAAAACGATTTCCCTAATGCATTATTCGTTTAAATATTGGCATGCTTTAAAACGTGAAAATATTTATTAAGAAGCCGTATAGTTTTGTACAGTTTAGCTGGCAGTTTTAACCAAATGAGCAGCAGCCCCATTCCATTCTCAGCAGATGTTTATTGTCTATTATTCATTAAAATTTTGATCAAATTTTTCACAATATCTTAGGTTCATTAAACCTAGTATGCGCCATCGTAAAAGAATATATCAGACAACAGAAAACGTACTCTTTGAATGGTTTACAGCATCATGATTACAAGATAATTATGAAATAACGATCTATCTACTTATGACATTCACTTACATCTCGCAACCAACAAACCACACTTGCAAAATGTCACCTGCCGTTTAAGCAATAAAATAACTCTAGCTGATTTCCAATCCAAAAGCCACAAACTTTTGCGCGAACTTCTATTTGAGTGGCTGAGGGTTATTGGACGTATTATCCAACCAGCATCTAAGGAAGCAGCGGAGCTTTGGCGGTTCCTCTAAAGTTTATTCGTTGCTTAGGTATTTAATAGGTCATAAACAAACCTGTGGAAAACTTGAGCGAGTACAGCAGCCTACGAATCATTCGTCATGGAGTGTGTGGAAAACACGAATGGTGAATACTTATATTAACATACCAACCAACGGAATAGGAACCGCTAGCCTTCTTTACAATAATACTCCCATGGCCTTACTAACGACTTCATTGTGCTGGTTTTCTTTCCAGACGTACGGAAGTAATGAACAATACATGCTGCGCATTCAACTGCAGAGAGGTAAGAAAACGCGCATATAACAGTTATATTTGGAAAAGTTGCAAAATTAAATTTTTATTCCCCTCCGTTATGCACATTCTATCTCAGTTGGATATAGTTCTTCACAAACTAGATTTTGAAGAAAGCAATGCAAATATTGGGGAACATTGTAGCCATTGGCTCAGATCACGCGAGTCAACCTTGTTCGCAACTTTATCATTAAAAAAGCGCAACTCTGTTCCTTCAAACCGAACATGTGCCTGTTAGAACTCACCTGCCGTATGAGCATTCAAACTGCTATCGGCGCCGAATAATCCAAGTTCACTTGTCTTTTTCAGCCATTGTCATCATCACCTTCTGCTGCATCCCTTGCATTTCACTGCATTTGTTTGCGGAACCTGTGCTTCTACTGCTACAACAAAACCCACAAACAGCAAGGTGCGTTTTAGGTACTCTTGAATACCTCCTGATGCCTCGTTGTATATATTTTTAGGACTTATATACATCATACATGGGGGCAACATTTTTCAGAGAACGCCGAATGCCATTCCCAGGTCAGGTCATCAGTATTTGAGGAACAAATCCAGGAAGAAACCGGACCATCATAGAGTGTACTTATGGCAGATATGACACCCAGAAACCCACAATTCACTCTTACATTTAGAATGTCAGACAAATGATGTCGTAAAAGCTGTTAACGTTTTTGCCAGAGCAATATAAGTTAAGAACGACTGAAGCTTTTTCGTTCATTTGGGTGGTTGAAGCTGTTAAACCTTTTCGGTCCGATTATGTGTGAAAAGCAGATGGCGCGGATTTAACAGCTCGTGCTTTGAAGCTGAAAGTGGTTTAAATAGATTCCATCTTTGGAGTAGGTGAACACATGGAAAATTCTTACGACCTGCTTTCGACATACTATGTTGAGTTAATGGGTGACGGCTCCACTACATTCATTGCTTCGCTAGCGGTTAAGCGAATGACCGTAGCAATCGCTAGTGCGCCTTTTGTGGGATCAATTTCCTTTGGGGTAGATGATGTATTTTTTACAGTTATTTTCTTTAGGAAGTAAATCATTAAACCGGCTACCTCGAACGCTATAGCGAGGGATAACTCGAGCAAGCTAGCGGAGAATGCCATGGAAACACCGGATGACGGTCATGACATGGAGGACAAGTACGTCCAGGACTGCATGTACTGTGTATATTTATAGCGTGCAACAGTAAGACTACTGCATTAAAAAGAACACTACTGACGCTATTCGAAAAATACATTTAGCTTCCTTGGTAGTAATGACACGTGATTCACGTGTATAGAATACCATCATTGTATTATCGTTATGTACATCTTCTGAGGTGGTATTCGTAAAATTCTATATGATACGCAAGAGAAATTAGCTTAGTCCTCTGGCAATTGATTTGAGAAATCCCTTAGACATTTGCAAATATTTAACTTACCTTTATGACACCATGAATATTTTAAGGAAATTAGATTGCACAGTGAGGGCGGGTCACCGATTATATCACTTTTGGTCTGAATCCTGCAATAGTATGCAGAGAAGAGAGTTACAGTGCATTAACACATGTTAGTTATAGTCATAAATCCTTAGAAAGTAAACTTTAATGGCTATTTAATATGACGGTATTTGTTGAAGGCATGAAGCCTGCTAAACTTTTTCTTGTGAACAATAAATCTTTTTCACGCATGCGGTAAAAAGCTAACAGTGCAAACTATAAGCATACGGCAGCTTTGGCCTGTAAAATGTTGAGCTGACCTGGGTTAATGGGGTAGATTCATCAATTCAAGCTAAAGAACACTGAAAAGGTGGGTCTTCCTAAAGGCCCTTTCACATGAAAGTAACCTGTTGCTTTAAAAGCCCTTGGGATGGTAGAACATTGCAGTTTTCGTATGCATGTGTTATTATTAGCTCAATCAGAAACCGATGATCTGTTTAGTGTCGCTCAGTAGGATGAGCTTCTTTTCCGTAAAGCGATTTAAATTTCTTGTTAATAATTTAATAACTGCTCTTATACGAAGATGCTGGCGAACTCAGCTTTTGCCATGAGTTGCAGGGACAGTTGACTGTTTGATCAGATAACTGTGTTTCTACCAGATTCCGGTCTTTCCCTATTCTATAGTTCGGGCAACCCTTTTTCGTGGTGGTGAGACAAGATTTAAGCTAATGCTTTCGTAGAAATTAGAAACGGATTCAAACACAGTTTTTAGAAAGAAACTACTATATTCCCTGCGATTAATAGCTTTACGTCAAGTGTTCGCCTCTTCGCTTCGCAGTCGTTTGATTTGGTCCAATAATGAAAAAACCTGGTGCATGTCGCAGGATTCCATCACCCGAGTGGCACAGAGTTAAGATTAGCGGATGTGTGGATTTATTTCGTGTATGTACGCGTCATTCCTAATCATGATGGGTCTATGGCGGCTTTAGAGTTATGTCATAAAAACACTAACCTATTGCTAATTTTGGCTGCTGTCGTCAAATGCCGGATGTTTTAATGTCACCACAGTCAGACATAATTAGTTCCTCCATAACGCAAGAGTTGTTCGATACAACTAAACTATCAAAACCTGAAAATATGCGCCCTTTAGGCGTATGTAATTTAACTTCATTTTTTAAAGCCGTGGCGATGTGGTCAAAGACTTGTGAGGAAAACATTTGATTAACACCTAGCAATAAATCTATCAAACGCAAAAGCAGTGGGTATGTAAACTGAGCAATTCAGTTCCAGTGCTTACTTGAGCCCAACGGGAAAAGATTTCACAAACATCATAACAAAGTGTGACTCTAAATCTGTCAACAGCTAATATATTACGCATATAGGTCTGCAATTAACGTAAGCATATATTAGGGGAATAGAATAGAAGAGTACTTTTTGAATGTTTGATCAAACTTGCAAGCAGAAATATAACTAACTTTTTGATATACTATCTGCATGATTCTCCATTTAAACTACCTGACAACATAGACTAGGCGGATAACGACAAAATTTTATTTATGCTTAAGGATTACTTCAATATTAGGAAGAACAAGGGATTGTTGATATATCTATGACGCTTATTAACAATAGAATAATTAACGTTATGAAAGTGCTGTCCAAAAATCCCGAACTTCTATATTCCCTTACTATAGGATTGAAACTTATATTCCGAATAACTTGATAAGGGCGGCACACATAGAATAGAAAACAAAAAGTTATTACGGACCATACGAGGAACAATATTACTGGTAGTGAAATATGATCTAGTAAATAGCCCTTGATGACTCGATGGACGGAAACCTAAAATCAGCATAAGTTGCAGCAGCAACAACATAGTGTAATAATTAGGCTATTTATATAGGTTTAGTTAACAGATATATCAGGTCTCTGCCCACACTGCTTTTACTGTTGTCAATGAAGCTCGGGAGTTTCTCAAATTTAGGCATACAATAATCGAATTTTGATTGGGCGCATATCACGGTACGATCTGTGTTTAGTCTAAGCAGTAATGTTAGGTGACATGATAAGGAAAAATGCTGTAATAGTACGTGTTCCGTTTAAGTTTAATCAATCGATGTCATGTGCAAAATCATGCGCAGAGTAAGCATTTGGTTGTTTCCTAGAATTCCTAAATATCGCAAACAGAAAGGATAGGCACATTTGGTAGCGAACGCACGAGGCATAATTAACAGTGGAAAGTTTGTTCCCTATAATCCAACCCTGGTAGTAAATCGTGACTACTTTGGTAACATCGGACCTGCTGCTGAACTTTACCATCTTAAAAGGGGAGTAACAGTATCGGCATCTACGACATTGTGGTGAAGACTCCATTGTTGACATATAACTTTAAAATAGCCCGTCGTGAGTTCCGCGATCATATTGAATGCACGATCACAGATGACTGTCTTTCCTGATACTTTATGTAATTTAAATCACAGGAGGTCAGAAGACTAACAGCTTTTGTAAGCGTAGGCGTAAATGAACTGATTTTGCCAGAGGAAGTTAAGTAGGTGGTTATATGCAAGAGGACGAAGTCCATATCATGAACGGGACAGATAATCCTAATATTTTGTGATAAATTTTTGCAATATTTAGTCCTCAGTTCTCTAGCACGACACTGATCCCGGTAGATTAAATTTGACAGATGACATTCCATCATCTATCCGTGTGTTGTGTAATATGACTGCTTTGATTATTATAGCATTTGTACGGTTTTAGATATTCCAAAATCCACTTATAATGTGCTCTGTGGTATTGTCAAATATTTGCTGACATGTATACACGCAAAAGGTTCTGCTAAACGGTGTATTGCTATGTTATTCCTTTAGAGATGCAGCCGATTATATTCTCTGTGTTTCACCTGGACTGTGGGTAATATTCTGTTACGCATGAAGTTTTGAACGTTTCAACGCTGTTAGTTTGCAGCAATTGGACAATGTTTGACCAAATATCTACAATCACAGGTGAGCCTCGTGGTTCCGCGCCACTATGATACTGACGTGTTAATCAGCCTAAGTTTAAGGTAATAATTTATTCTCAACTTATTCAACTCGCGCCAAAAGTAGCGCGTGAAATTATTAGCAGTCGTCGAGTATGTTGCATTTAATTCTTCCATGGGCCAAAATTAACCAACTGGCAGTTTATCCGGATGACAGATATTCAGTAAATAGCCCGGCATATCCCAGCACATAAGCGTTTCTTTTAACTTTATTATAGAACACGGTGTATCCGCCTCTATGTATAGGCATCATTGGCAATTGTTTGAACGCTCTTCTTCATTACGTGCTACTCTACGTGATGAAAGTCGGTGTCCGGTAAGCTGCATTCCGTTTATATCTGTGCAAAACCCACATACCACACTTCCGACACAACGCTCAGTAAGCCGTAATGTTACGTACCTCAGATTTCACTCCTAATTATTTATCTCCGTGTTGTCAACCGACAAGCATATGAATCATTGTAGTGGTATAAGGAGGGCAGCCTGAATATTCGAGTCAATTTTTTGTACGAAATCCATTTAATGCGCTAGTCTTACCCAATTGGTCTGAGTACGCAAAAAGTGTTCTTGCATACAGATGATGCCGCTTCCTCAACAGCAAAAGGCCAGTGGACGACATGCGCTGCAGCCATCTGGTGCCCAAAACCCAGTGTAAATAATGAAAACGGGCGACGAGAATTACGCCAGTTGTAACGCAGATGTCTTGGTTCAGAGCAGTAATATTTTAGTGATTTCACCCTTGTAGCATTGTAAGGAATATGCTTCCTTAGATTTACTCTGAACAGCAAAATGGACATTACTTACCCCTTGGCGAAACCGCCCCTTTACATGCTTGTACACTTAGGATTGAGTAAACGGCCTTCCAGATGCTCCTTTACCATCCTTTTAGGGAGCAGTGATACAAGTGGCGTCATCTATTTGACAATGGCATCGATTTAAAACACACATGGAAAATCATTTAAGAACGAAGGTGGGCATATACCAATAATAATAGCCGACTGTAAATTTACAGGTAGGAGATAGTACAAACTTACCGCCTATTCCGCGAAATATATTGTATATGTAAGTAGGACTATGAAATGGCGGACTGAGGGAACCAAGCCGTGACTTGGTAAATGTTTAAAATCAGCATACAAAGCAAAGGTATAAGATATCACAACCAAATTACATTATAAAACCTTTCGAAAAGTCTAACGTAGAGTTCGCAGGGCACTAAAATAATAAGCCACCATACTGTCCAATGGCGCAAGGAAACCTCATCGAAAAATAACAGGAATTAGTCATTGGTCATACACTCAAGAATACATGACAGATGGGAAGAGATTGGTACGAATTTATGACACACTGTGTCAAAACGAACATCCAATGCTGGTGGATTTCAGCTAACAGAAATTAGATGATCTGTGAAGTTCCAATATACGCGTAAACGTAGGGCTTTCTTCCGACTACATACGCACATTTACAAGCGTTCACAGTGGGCATAGAATTCATACCTACAACATGCTACTGAGGACTCCGCGGTATCTGTTACTCAGACGATGTATTAAATGTTAGTGATATGGTCTCAGTGAGAGCAAGTTTAATTACTTAACAAATGCAGATAAGGTTACCTACATTTCAATAGACTGGATGAAATAAGCTTTATGATGCAGATCCGCCAATAGTTTGTTGTTCTTGTGGCCAATTCAATAGCAATTCATGAGCGATATTTTCCTTTACGTTCACCGGTTGGTTACGACATCCAGTCGTTTGGTGGATAAAAAGGTGATAACTGAGAATGAATGGCAATTATGCAAAAGAAAATAACGGGTGGTTACCAAATAAATATTTATCTCGTGATTGTGTGATTGTGTTGGATATAAACTATGCGATTTAAAACATAGAGGTTCGAGTATATGTAGACGAAAGGACGGCTGCGCAGTGAATCAAATGCGTGTAGAGTCTAGCACATGCCTACATCTGGTGCATGTCTATGCATTACTGTTTCAATATGTTTCGCTTTATAATTAACGCTTTAATTTCGGGCGTATCACATACATATACGAATTTCGCAACCATTTCACTTGCAGTGGATCAGCTTTCTCTCATGTGATCACGTACGCATTCCAGTGCATATGTCTTGTCGCATGGGTCATGGTTAAAGAGAAGATGGGCCGTACCTGGACAGGTTAGTAAAAGGAAAAAGCCGTGTGGAATTCCATTTCAGCAACCTTTACTTTCACCTGATTTTAGGTTCTCTCATCAGCATCCTCATTCATGTATACCTTGATAATTTCGTCTAATGATACCACGGCTTCAATGTCTCTGACATATATTCTTTAACCTTCAAATAAATCACAAATGAACTAGAACAATTATGAAACCAGGAGTGCAATGTTATTTTCGCTGGGTATGGTCAATGCTGCCGTACGATGAGTTTTATTGCAAAGATCACCAATGTTATTAAGCTGCCATTAACTGTCGTGTACTTGGAGACTGCCCCGGAACAGAGATTAATCCATCACCTTAGAAACTGCGGCCAACGACTGCATTAAAAAACTCTCAGTTTGTCCGCATTCTGGTAACAGCATTTTGACAAATGTCTGCGTGCTATTACCAATTAGGGCATAGTAAGAGAAATAAAACCTGTTGTTTCCTCTGCAGGTAGAGGTATTGAAAACAACTTCAATCTCTGTGAAATATACGCATTAAAACAGTGAGAACGTTTCTAATTTACGACGTCGATAGACTATCGTCATGAGCAAACAAGCAGTTTCACTTCGGTGTGAACCGGCGATTGCATTGAGGTTGCGCGTCGCAATCCAGTCACAAACGGCTATTCCAACATTGTCGTCTAGTCAACCATGATTATAATTCCAGCTTGAAATCCCACAAGTGCTTGATAAAATTGCTGTTAATGTGAGTTCAAGCATCTGCTTTTCTATAGTTCTGTCTATGACAGTTGCACACAAAGCAGCATGTGGTACATTTGCCGTTACTATCCTGGTCGTTGAATTGAACTTTTAGCCAAACTTCTTGGGTTCACATGATTTTGGATAATATTCCGGAAAATAAGAGGGAGTAATGGAACAATGGAACAATGGTTTATTATGGGTAAAATACATTGCTTATCAAGTCCCGTAGGATGGAAATTATTGCGAAAATCAATTGCATGATAAAGTGAAAAGTATTGTGGTGGACTCACCATTGACTTATGTGGAGTAGCGGAGATGTTCGCGTATTAAACGTATAAATCCATAAATCCATTATTTAGACGTTTGGTAAGATACTGTTTGATTGCGTATTGTAGCCCCTGGCTAACAAGTCATAAAATTAAATGTAAGTGAGACAAAGAATCGTCAACACCTTTTTAAATATCGCCAAATCGGGAGCAGAGGTGACATAAGTAGGGAGGGCGTTCCAAGGCTGATACACTCGAAGGGAAAAGAAATTTCTACGGCATTCAAGCCGGCTGTAATGAATTGTCAGTTTCAGAAAGTGACCTCTTGGTTTAGTGTTGTAGTTAAATTCCAGCAGCGGACGGCAGATGTGGTTTGGATTCTTCAGAATTAGGTAAACCATTATGAGATCCCCACTCAAAAGCCGATAACGACTGCTGTACATTCTTAGAGATTTCAGTCTAAGCTGATAGGGTAGATGAAAGAGGCCCCTGAAGTTCGTGGTTGCCCTTCGTTGAGGAGTCTCGAGAGCAACGAGATCCTGTTTCTGCCATGGCTGCCACGCCTGAATAGCATATTCTACGTGAGGTCGCACGTCGGCATTAAGCATTTGGGGAAATGTTGAGTGTTCAAACCGACCGAAGGTTCAGCGTAGGCCGAAGTGTTGATTGCCGGTTCTAGTCGCCTTCCCTGCTTGTTTTGAAAACCCAAGATCTTCCTTTACTAATACACCCAGGTCACGCTCCTGAGAAAACTTCTCCAAGTTGTGGTCTCCAATCTTGTAAGCGCTCACTGGCTGCTGACGCAGATGTATCACTTTGCACTTAGCTATGTTCAACTGAAGCTTGTTCCTCTTCGACCATTCGTAAATGCAATATAAGTCATGTTGGAACAAATCCTGATCTGCCTTTTTACTAATCGCCCGCCGTATCTTGACGTCATCGGCGAAAAGCAGGAAATTTGAGGAGATAACTGATGCCAGGTGGTTGCTAAACACAAGGAATAAGCGTGGTCCCGGCACTGAGCCTTGTGAAACACCACATTCCACCTCAATCTTGTTAGAGGGTGATCCCCTAACACGTACTTGAAGCTTTCGTTGGTGAAGGAAGCGGCCAATCCAACCAAGTACATGATCTCCGATTCCGTATCTCTGTAGCGGTTAAAGTAGGATGCGGTGATCAAGGCGGTCGAAAGCTTTGGAGAAGTCCAGATAGATGACGTCGACTCCGACACCATCATCAGCCACTTCCGTCCAACTACCTCGTGTAATCTGTAGGTTGGTGGTGTATGACCGGTGTTGACGGAAACCATGCTGCTCCGGCACCAAGATGTTGCATTTTTCCAACTAGTCCATTAAAGCCTCAGCTACGACCGCTTCCCAGTACTTCGCGAGCACAGGGAGGAGAGTCACTGGATGATAGTTTGCAGGATCTGAACGGCTACCGCCTTTAAAATTACGGGTGATAATGCCACGCTTTCACATAGTGGGGACTTGTTGCTCATCGAAGCAGCTTTGGAAGAACTGTGACAGTGATTCAGCTAGCGTGTTGGCCACAGCCTTCAGTGCCTTCGGGCGGATGTTGTTGCTCCCGGAGAACTGTGCTCATGCAGTGAGATTAACTTTCTTAACACAATTGATTGGTTGAAAATTACATTTGTAAACAATGGGATCGGTAATGTGCATGACGTTATGGGACAAGTAGAGGTTGCGATTTCGAAAATTGGGGCGTATTGTTTCCGCAGGGTATTAGCTGCTTTTTCGGCACTTTTACTCTACCGCGTGACGTGAAAAGTGGAGGGATATCTTGCTTCACATTGCGATGCTTATTGACATACCTATACAGTAGTTTGTTCTTTACCATAAATTTTTTGGCTAGGCACTGTTGATAAGTTAGTTTGTGCTCACGGACAAGTGCAGTGCAATGTTTGCGATGGGTCAGAAAAATTCCCCAAGTCTCGGAGTCGGGGTTAATCTTGTAAGCAGGCCATGCTGCATCCCTTATGTTCAGGCATTTTCTAGTCCTGCTCCTTAGAATTGAAGGCAATTTTGCGGGACGAAGGAGTTTGGTGTCTGATGCTATATTGACGATGTAGCTGAATCTGTTAACGAACTCTACCCAAACGTTGTCAATGGGACTGTGGTTTGAGAATTCCCAAGCAGCTGCATCACCGCGTTATTTACTACGTGGTAGCGTGTGACTGTATGAGTTGGTTCCGAGTGTTCAGATGGATACTCTGCATAACACACATAGTTAAACGTTATTACTACATGGTCGCTGAGATCTAATGGACTATCCATCAATAACATGTCAACCATGAGCTCTTCATTCGTGCGCACAAGGTTCAATATGGACGGTTTGTTTGCTGTTCTGAATCTAGTGGGCGTGGTGACATGATTGTACAAGGGAATATTAGGGATAAGTTCATGCAGGTCTGCTTTGAACTGCTCACTGGGCGATGCCGATACCTCCAGATTGTGTAGATTGAAGTCCCCGGAGATGAGAATGTGGCTGTACCTAGTGCGTGTTACTCCGTTCAGGTCACGGATCAAGCGAGAATCCATTTCCGGAGTGGACGTTGGGGGGCGGTAAACGACAGCTACGAGACATGCGTAGTTGTCTTAGTCGGAGACGGCACCAGAGTGAGTCGGTAACGTGTGTTTCTAGATCATCACTGCTACGCAAACGCCATAGTTCAACATGACGCGTTAGCAAAATCTAGCTCAAGTAACTGACTTTCGATGCAGGTACCTAGAAGTTTGATGTCTGTGTGCTGCCCAAATTCATGTGACCGTAAATTTGTGGCAGAC
>CALYDF020003288.1:0-15461 GCA_944474145.2 Dicrocoelium dendriticum
CCAATTTGGACGATAGCCGATCCTCACGGAGTGAATCCTAACTGGGAAAAACATCCACCCTCAACTGGGATAATGAAGAAAAGGTTTTATGTTTTCTGCATATGACACTGTAAACTTATTAAGTGGGTTTATCAGGGAAACCGAAATCATATGTACCAGTTACCATGAACGTGTAGCTATTTGCCACAAAGCCTTATTACGAAAAACAGGGTCAAAACTACGCATTTGATATCGGCTGTTTCTTATGGCGGTTACATGAGGCTGGAGATGGAGGAACTGTAAGAGAAACAGTGCATTAAGGCTGAATATCATGAGCAACAGTTTGTCAAACGCTTCTTTTCACGCGCACTTGGAGAGTTAAATTTGTTGGGAAACATAATCTAGAGTAATGCGAGCAAGTAGCAGGAAAAATGTTTAAATTAAGCTGGGTTGCTCATTAACTTTTAGCTCAATATTGTTTGCTGTGATTGCAAAGTTTTCAGTACCGATTGGAGAAAAATAAAGGATAACTATTGAAAATGTACTTGCTTAGCATTCACATGGGTCACCCATTTCTTTCAAACGTATTGCTGAATGGTCTAATCATGTATCTAGCCCGTATGCTTTCTAAGTTGTTGTGTAACATTTCCGTAGTACTGTCACCTTCTGAATAATTAAAAAGTTGTTGACCGTTGTGTCAAGTATAGGCGTCGGTTCTGACTGGTTTTTTATTCTATATTTCGTCACAAATAATACGAAGAAATCTTGAAGATCCGTTGGTATATTACCCAAACTTATTCACCATGTTCACCTTGGTTTGTGTTGTCTAGTGAAGAATTTGTGATTAAGCTTATAATTCCAAGTCAGTGGCAAATAGTTGGTTTATCACACACTGATTAAAAAGATGACAACTTTCATATAGCATCCACCGAAAGTAGGGTGAAAACTCTTAGTGTGTGCTTCAGTTAACTGTTTTGACGATTATTTATTTTGCTTTTACTAATTAACAATGGCGTTTATGGGGAGAAATTGATACATGATGCGACTTATATGTTCATCTAATGGGTGTGTACCAAATATCGTACACAGTGTCTACCATTTGTGTTGCGCCAACGTGCCATTTCATGAAAAATTATGTGAGCGTGCTTATTGTGACCGCTTAACACTTTATGGCGCAGCATAATTTAGTTCATTTGCTATCAAGTGGTAGAATACATGATGCTATATCTCAAATGTAAGGTCTTGGACTGCGTATATTGATGGAAAAGGACATTTTACACGTTAAGCGAAATTTTCCCACTGAATTGATTTTGAACGTAACTAAGTTAACAGCATTGCTTAAGGTAACAAGGTGGAATGTGTAGACAACTTGTAGTTCATCCGTAAAATGCGTAGTGTGTTGTCGTTTACAGCCTTAAAGTTAGCGTTTAATATATTGATAAAAGCCACGGATCATGGACATCCCATAAACCAAAACAATATTAAGAGGTATTCGTTCATGATTGTCTTTTGGTATCTGTACAACCAATGTTCGTTTTGTAAGGTACGGATTAAACCATGTGATTTAGTTTTCGTTCTCTCCAAGTAACATGTTGGATACTCGTTTTCCATGCAACATACAATCAACAGCCTTTTGCATTTTCAGGTAAATAAAGGCTTCTGATTCGGGATCATGCTTTTGCCATGCTGCTTAAATTTGTAAAACTATAGTTAGTATAAAGATGATATTCCTCTAGGTACGGTAAATATGTTGCCTGGTAAGTACGATTTATGTAAATGCTGGCATACTGAGAGGGTATAATATGATTAACCAGAAATTGAACTATTCTGCTCGACCGGGCAATATGTAAGAAATAATTAGTTGGGTTCCCTCTGGTTTATCTGTGTCAGTATTGGCTGCGAAACCATACTTTCTGCTCCGATATATTAGTCACAGGAAACGTTACGGGTACCTGAAGGCATTATACGATATCATTCTTTGAATATGTTTGATGTTCACTTTGAGACAATATTTACGAGCATCCAGGAGATATTTGTTCGTGGTTTCAACACGCTTGAAAATGTGAGCAATTTTTCGGCGATAAACAATTTGCACCGAATCCATTGAATGGGATTGAGAAACTTGCACTTGAATGTTCTTTGCCTCTTTGGTCAGTAATCTAATCCAGCTAATGCAGGGGGTTAGTATTGCATTTGTAGCATCTCAATAGTCCTGAAAGGGATTTGCATCATATTGTACACCATATCACTGGTTCAGCAGTTGGATTATGAATACTGGTAGTAACCAACTAAAAAGCCTTTATACAACTATCACACACGACGCATTCAATCCAAAAAGCGACAACTGGTCTTAGCAATTGTAGTAAATTTTATTTACTGGTTAAGGTTAAGGAATTTTGCTATCCTCAGGTATAATTACTAATCTGAGATACGCGAGGTGTAGTTGGATTCAACTAGCTGCTCGAAAAATCAAGTTGTTTTCCTGCGTCAACACATTAGCCTTGTAATTATAAAAGCAAACCTTTAAGCATTCTTTGTACAGACTGATTAAGAGATAATTTCATTTGCATCCGGTCAGTCGTATTCACTATGATTATAAGCAAATTATGTTTCATGGACAGCCTAAATTTTCAAATACATTCCTGACCAAAATATTTGAAGCTGATTAAGTAACACTGCTATTAATTTTATTATTCCCGCTTGGACGTTTACTTTCAACCACAGATATGTCGCAAGTACTAGGTGATATTTTCACGGTTTCCAAAGAAATGTATTGTTATGGTTATGCGTGATGCAAATTTGCAATTTATGAGGTCGTTCGCACCTTTTCGATGCATTGCAGGCCACCAATTTACGATTCTTTTTGTTTGTGTTGAATATATCAGGTCGGTTTATATACGAATAAGTTTAAAATAGATGCCTGTAAATATTTCGGTGCATGCAGGTTTATTTCTCTTATTAGGCAAGTTTCTCGATACAGCTACTCTTTCCCTCTGATTGTTTATCGTGTAAAACGCTTGTGGTATTTGCTTTCAACTATTATTGTTTGACAGTTCGCTGTTTTTAATATTTAACTTTTATTATTCACGAGGTGCAAGATACTGTCGCGTATGTATTACTTTTATTATTATCTGCGGAACATATATATGCATTTCATGGTCATTTACGAACACATTTGCTTGTATAACTCGGAGACATTAGGCTTGCTTTTCCTTCATTGTTGTGCTGGATACCGTGAACATAGATGCAACACTTGGTTTTTTTGTGGCTTTCGTTACATAATCTAGTCTGGGTTTAGGAGTAGGAACCATGGCAAAAATTACGTCATCACCCATTTCAGATATCCTGTGTGAATTCGGGTAAGAAGACGATTGGTCCTTCCGAGCCAAGCAACCGCTAGGTGGCTCGTGGATGGTGCTTGACAACCCAATCACGGGACTAATATCAAATAAATTGGATATCTAGATATTTCGCTGGAGGTAAATGAAGAACTTCCTGAAGAGCCACAATAGAATAATCATGGCCTTAACCGATTCAACCAAGCCCGCTTACAAAACCAGTTCAATTAATCAGATCTGGAGTGCTCACACAACGCAACGAAACCAATGTGTCAAGTTGATCTGGGTAGACAAATCCCGGCACGAATAGAACTAAGCGGTGAAGTTTAGTATAAATCCTAAATTGCTGTAGAAATACATCAACAAGCTCCGCAGAGTGCAGCCCTAGATCCCGGTTTTACGATCAACGGATAATCTCGCCCAAACTACACCAGCATTGGTCAAAACGCATCGCTAACATTTCCGGCATACTTTTCAACGCGAATCATCATCTTATTCGCATTTACACAATTCCTAACGCTATCAGGCTCGAATTACGTGTCGTGCATTGTAGCCAATATGTTGAAAAGACTGTTGTCTCTGCGCTTGAATAGCTAGCCTGGAATTGGACGACATCAGACCAAAGGTATTGAAGACACTCGCCACGAAGATTGCTGAAACATTAGCTCGGTTCTTCTGGCGATGTTTTGATGAAATGTAGATTCCAACCATGTGACAATCCAGAAAAGGCAGTCCTATTTACAAGAGTGTGAATCCCGTGGAGTCCTTTAATTACCGTACAATCACTCTCCTTCAAGTGTTATCTAAAGCGATGGAAGGTTTAATCGCAGGGGCGCTCGTGGGATACTTTATCTCAACAAACTCATTGTGTCAAAGCAACGCGAAATCCACTGAAATCTGTCTTGACTTGAAAAAAGTGCTTTATCCTGGGTATGCTAGATAAATTCTGTCGATGCCAGAGTAGGAATCCACATCCTCTATCCGGATTTCTCCAAAACGTTCGACCGCGTGAAACACCGTATTCTCCTCTACAACCTTACCATCTATTTTATCGCTGTGCTATTTTGAATAAGTAACTTACCCACCAAAATCAGCTGAATATGGGAGTCTGCAACTCTGTTTCTCTCCCCAATGACGCCCAGTGTTGCGAGCCCAAAGCATATGTATGGAAGCCACGTTTATAACTGATATTTAATAACAATAATTCTAATGTACTGTAGTCAAACATCTTGCTATTTGCAAATGATGTGAAAACATAACAACCCATCCAACCAGTGGACAATCACATATCACTGTGGAGCAATATCGGCAGGGTTTATAATTAG
Source organism: Dicrocoelium dendriticum (assembly GCA_944474145.2). Classification (NCBI taxonomy): domain Eukaryota; kingdom Metazoa; phylum Platyhelminthes; class Trematoda; order Plagiorchiida; family Dicrocoeliidae; genus Dicrocoelium; species Dicrocoelium dendriticum. Next base: position 4,643 of record CALYDF020003288.1, read on the forward strand.
TCATCCGAAAACCGGCTCTAGTTTAACTTTGCGAAATGAAAAGTTGTGAGCGTACGACATCAGCTTACTAATGAATACCGAATTGGAGCCCAGGTTTTGCAACGTGCTTCCCAGGAGTGCACTCTTGTGGTGATTGTGCAGGATAATTGTGGCTGATAGAGACAGGCAAAAAGGTATAAAAACGATTAGTAAAACTCTTGGACTCTCACAGAGAGCTTTCTGAACTTTCGAGCCGTCAGTGTTTCCGAAAATGGTGAACGAATATGTGAGGCCCCATGTGGAATACGCCATGCAAACATGGCGTCCCTGTTGCAAGCGCGACGTTGATGTGTTTGAACCTCCCCAACGCCGATGAACCAAATAAGTCAGATGATTGTTTCACCTTCCCTATTGGTGCAGACTGCAGACAATGAGATTGTAGTGAGTTCACGTTATGGTTTTGCTAATACTGACGAGCCAATTCAAACTTTTGTTGCAGCTGAGGCGAAATATCAAACTAATAATCTACAGTTCTTCCTGGCCACGTACTACAGTCTATTTGACTACCGACAAACCACTTTCCGCTTTAGCCGTCCGAAATCCGGAAAGCCCTTCCAACTTACGTCAAATTGCATTTGCCTTAAGGCCTTACCAAAACGCCTTCATTAAACGCTTTCCTACTCCCTCGGATGACGAAATATCGAGAAACAAACAATGTGATTTACAGCCGTCTTCGCCAGCTGGTGGCGATGATACATGAATAAGTTTCCTTGTGAATAGCTTGGATGTGCCTAATCTGGATCAATCTAACCCATTTGTCAAATGAAGCGGCACACGACTGAGTGTTATCATTCCATTTATTTGTATTTCTCACGTGTACGTAAACTACCACATCTTCCCATATTAGCTTATGTGGGGACATTCCATTCCAATTGCAGACTGCCGTTAGGCAGCTGTGCGGTTAAATCCGTAAACTCTAAAAAACGATAATTTCTACTCCGATCGTCTGATATTAATTTTTATTATAATCATGCTGCGGAAAGTATAAAGCACATGCTATTTTATCCGTTATAAAACACTGTTCACTGCCCTTCGAATAGGTATGTTAGAGCAACGTATAGGAAGACGCCTTCACTAACGATTACACTTTGCTACATTACATTCGGTTTCGTCTATCGAGCCACAGACTACTGTTAACGTACTAATGACTGGAATACATCACTAACATGATGCAGATATCCAACTAGGAAAAACGGATACCTGGTAATTAAGAGTGCCGGAAACGTATACTTTTTGACGGTTTAGAGTTAGTATTCATAATACAACAAAGTATGATACGAGCAATAGCGCAAGATAAAAAAGAATCATTAAGGTTTCTTGGAGGGAATCCTGCAGACATACTGATGCCCAGCATATGGGTGAAATTCTGGCTTTCAACTGGACGCTTGAAGTCTTCAGAGAGCTATCGGGTCTACGACCTAAAACAGCGCGGTACTCCCTTCCTAACATGCGTCAAAAATGTGGAGATATTATGATTTACTTTATTGAGAGCATTTAACTATCTCTACCAGTTGCAGTATACTGGAAATCCAGCCTTCGTAATCAAGAACGCGATAGTGCTACAATATTTATTACATGTATTTTAGTGAACATGCAATCGAAAGACAATTTTCGGAAGATTTGATAACGATGAGTTTGGAACCAGCCTACAATATCATCCAGTAGCCAAATACCAATTCACAAACCACTCGTAAATTTTAGCAGCAGCAGCAGCAGCTGTTGCTGTTCAGCTGGCTACTCAGTTAGGCGTTGCGGAAGAGATTCATTCAGGTTAAGCATGGGTTATTAACTTTTAGAATCTGATACAATAATATTATTTCATCTCTCATAAAACAAAATAGTCTACCGAAAATACCTCATGTCTTTAATCCAAAATAATAAGGGAGGTGGAACCATCTATCAGCATTCTATCTCCCTCAGTTGTAGATACCCACAGTCTATTTGGGCACGTGTTTTTCAAGGGTGCCACATCTGAAACGCGTAGTCTAAAGATGGCCTTGACTAAGAGTTGCAAAGTTGTGAAAAAGGGGTAAGGTCAAATAGTCCGAACACTAACCGCAGTAAGCCTAAATGTCAGGCTGTTTATTTCCTCTTTTAGCAAACTTGTTTTAAACATCGGAGTTCGTCCTTCACCATCACACCAATATCATTCTCATGAGAAGAGCACTGCGGAAGTGTTTTCACTGTTTATATTCGCAAGTGCTCATATGGCGTATACACAATATTTTAGAGTTGACATGGTTAAACGGAAGCAAGGTCTGATCCGACCACATGTAGGTCCAGTCGATATAATCTTACAATGTCATTTGCTCGTCCATTCATTTGACTAGCGGCTAACTCTTACAGTTCGTCCGCAAAGCGTATAAAGTTTGACGTCAACACGCTTGCAAGGACATTTATATAAACAAGAAATATACGTGTTCCTAAGACGGAGAAATAACTGACGACAGTCCAATTCTATTGGGTCAGATAGGATGGTACGAATTCGTATATTCAGGCGCAGTTGGCGTAGAAATTGGTATTTCCACCCAGAAAAGGGTCATTAATCCTATAGCACCGCAGGTCGCAAAGAAGAACGCAATAATCTAGGCGATCAATTACCTTCAATAAATCAAGGAAGGCGACGTCGACCCCTTCATAAACATCAAAGAAATCCGTCCAGCTTAAAAGGCTAACGACGTGTTCATGGTACATAAAGAGTTTTTGCTAAACATATATGTTGCTTCTGCACCATGATATTACATTCTTTCAAATTGCTCCTCAGTATTTCTGTATCAGCAAATATCCTGACATTGCTAAGCACAAGAAGAAAAGTAATATTGTGGTCGTTTACGGGCATTGTACAATTGCTTCCAAGGTAAATGGAGTGACGGCTCCACGCATTTACGTAGTTTAAATATGTATACCGTAAAGGTTATACTGTAAAACGTAAACAATGGTTCAGGCAAGCTGTTGACAGTGATCTTTAACTAATTAGTAACATGATGCCCGCATCAGCTGAACTGCACTCACGTAGTGAATAAGACGCTTCAGCACATGCGCTGCTCTTTTGGACATGTGACAGTCTTTTGGAAATGTGATATGCTAGGGATAGTACCAGATGGCAGTGCTTCCTATAAACTACAAGCGAGTTGGTGTCTAAGAGAAGTATCTAGAGAAGTAGCTAGAGAAGCAGTTATGTTGGGTCGCATAGGCCATCCATTTCACCATGCTCGGAGAGAGTTTGCAGATATGCCCGGCTGTTTTGCGGCGGTATACATTGTATATCCAGCTTCGCAGAAAATGGACCACGTTTCTCAGGCGGAAGCTCTTAGTCGCTGATGCTTCGGCAACCAAAGATTCCAGACAATTGGATTTGTCTGTTTCTGATGCATTACTAAAAGTAGAACTCTTATAATCTTATTCAACACAGATATACCACTTTACTGTTACGGCTAATCTGTGTTTCACCAATTCAGCGTCTCTATTGGTTGTCGGATATGCAAACTAAAGAGAGGTATTTATCTAACCTCGGGTAATGATGAGGTGGTAAGTAGGAACAAACATGAATCAAGTGGTGAAATATGTCGATGCAAATTTCTCTATCCTATTAGGCTTCTTATTACTACCAAATGTGGTGGTTTTTCATTAAATTAAAGCTTTATTATTTAGTTAAATCATCCGTCACATACAATTAGCATTCAAATGTCAAATTTAGCACGGACTACTTACATAGTTATTATTAGGGATACATTCAGTAAATGTAGTATTTTTATTTTTATATATCTAGTATAACATCTGCAGGTTTTGTGCAATCTGTTGAATTGGGAAAATAATGTCATAGATGTTTAACATCTGCGCTGGCCTTCATGGCACTCTAGGTCAAGAAGCTGCCACAAATTGCTTTTTTTTTGTCTATTCGGCATATCCTTACGCGATAGAAGTATACTGGTCATGCTATCCGAAAATGTTTCTATGCCGGCGCTTCATCTCATTTGTAAAAGTATACGCAACATGTTTACTTTTATTAAAACATGATTAACTGAAATATTCTCTACACCTTTGAGGATGGCCATAAAAGGAATCCAGCAGAAGTACGGCATATGATGAACCTCAAGAAAATCGTAAAATATGTTACCTAAGTTAAAATACTTTATAATAATTTACTCGATATTAACTGTGTTGAATTAAGCAATTCCCACATATTTATGACAAATATTTATTCAAAATCCACCTCAATGTTGTGTACGGTGGTGTATTTTGGATAATGGCGAAAGGTCAACAAAGTAGAGTAAGAACCTGACACTGCATTAGCGGAACATACATAAACGTGTATATTATCGGAAGCATTTGGAAGCCCAGAGTAAAAACACCTTATTTTCTCAAATTCTAAGCAGCAGCCATTTTCATTGTACTCGACGGCTATCATTGGATCCAATTATGTAAATACCTTTCAACGCAACCTCTAGCTGGGAAATTTGGGTTGGAATCACTCCAAAAAATTTACTGTCAGAGGACAATAAAATATACCACAAATAAGATTGAATTCCAAGTATTTCAAAAAGAACAAATACCAAATAACCAGGCGTTGGGCGTAGAACATTAAGAATAATTTTTCTACACCAAATTTATTTTTAAATTTGAAATGAAACGACAAGAAGGTCAGACGCTTGATCGTTCAATATAAACAAATTTTATGGGAGGATGGAAGTCGCATTATATCAAAAAGGAATACTCACATTAGGTTTTTGCAAACGTTCTACTTCCCATGTTAAAAGCCAATTACATAGCAGCTTGTTAATAAATAAATGGAGGTTACTACCGAAAAAACAATCTGTCAGGAAGTAACACAAAGAAATAAGTCAGTAAGTTAGATGTTAAACTGGCCTATCTCTAAAAGCAATTAGGTAAGTTAGGTTTGTAACCAAACCGTTGGAATAATTTTTTCAACTAATAAATGCAATTGTATTTCCAGCAGCGCAATAGTTGCCCAAATTCATTTAAGCTATCTATTTATATCTTGGCAGCACCTAATATTGGGAGCATGAATAATTGAGCATCTCAATAACATTATACATAAAATAAGAACCATGAAGATATTTCACTTTGCTAAGTAAAATACTGGCTATCAGTCTGAAGGCTTTGTCACCGGCTTCTACGATAATGTGCATAAACAATGTGATTCATAGAAGTCGTTGTTAATCTCTTCCTTCAGGGAGCTAAAACGTTTAGTCACCATTTCACAAATATTTGCCAAACGAAAGCTGACGTGAAACAAAAACATCTTGAAACATTTAATTGGACAGTGGAAAAAAGTGCTTCCTAAAAGTCGTTTGTGACTGAGCCAGTTTCTTTTCTCGATTGCCATCGGTGTGGTCAATAAGCTTTCTTATGTGTACTACTGAAGCATTCATGTAATTTTCATACCCTGGAGATTTATTGAGTATATATTGTTATCTTTAAAATCGGGTAAGCTACTTCATTCACGTTTAAGCAGTAGTGTGACTGTATGAGTACAACTTCGCTGTTCATGCCCAACTGAGTAACTTTAAAGGAGTAGGCTCGTGTTCATTTCATTTGCTTGTTTAATTAAAATGTTCGTCGATTGTGGTTGCACGGAGCTATCAATTTACACCAAATGTGTTACAAAACACCTTACCAAGCAGCCGTAAACGGTTGTAACAACCTTATACTTTCTAGGCGAAGGGTCTCAATTAATATAGTAATTATCTAACGTCCCATTCCTATTATGTGTATCTGAAGAGATCACATACATTCGAAATGGTAGTGGAGTGTCCTTTTTCCGCTGGATAACAACCATTATCTGCTTGCTTCAGCAATACGGGCCCGTTGATGAAAGTTCAATTCATTGCGGATATTGGTGTATATTGTACTTGTGATTCGCATTAAGATAACAACTTACAACTGCGCGAATTCACACAATATCGGTCTTCTTTACATTATTATTCCTTGGCGTCAGAGTCTGAACATTGGAAAGAGTAGATCACGATGGCGCCACCCAAGTCTCACCGTATTTGGCGAGCTAAATATGGTGTACTCTTCTCGCCACGAGCAAAGCGAATTAAAACTAAGGCCTAAAAATGAATAGATTTATCTGCTAACAATAACCTCATTACAGAACTAAACGCTAAAATGCTCTCTTTGGAATCACAACGTAATGTGGTAAGAAAAACGTTGGAACTGTTTTAACCCCTGAGCTATCACCTGATTTTGTCTGACTGCATTATTAACTCAGTAAAAATTACTGATCACTCGAATGTGGGTAGGTAAATCAGGCAGGTAATTGCATATGTATACAGGAACGATTGTTTAGAGCAAAACGCGTGGTATGTTTTAACGTTACGGACAGGTTTTATTTGGAAAAAATGAAACTAATGATACTGAATGCTTGCAACATATCTGGTATTCACTACAAATGCTAAAGTTTAAAAAGTAAGACCCAAATGTTGTTGTTTGATCATTTTTATACATTTGGGTGAGGAACTTACGCAGCGATTCCTCTATTGTAGACCCATCCTAGCCCAGTGCACCCAGGCTGATAGCACTTTGAATAAATCAGATAGGATAATCCTACATAGGTCAGCAATTGGCATTGTGCCGCGAATACCGGTGAATATAACAAGGCTCTTTAAGAAATCTCAGGCAAACATTCAAAAGACGAGCACATCCAAGGTGGATGATATATATATTGTTTTAGACCTCGATAATTTTGCAGTATGTTCAACTAGTATCATAACCGACCTTACTTGCTAAACTGAAACGTCCTCCAAACAACGAAAGGATGAAGTAGTTACTTTTGTCCATGATAACCGCAATATCATTCAAATCTCTATGTAAAAGCGTTAAACAAGATTTTAAAATTGTGGAACAGCGGTGCAATGAAAAATTATTGAATATATTACGATATGGCCCAAACTAACAAGACATGTCTATGGACAGACCAACTGACATAATTCATATTTCATTGGCGCATACAGACGGATGATCCAATCCTTGGACCTTTATATTTTAAAAGTACGGATACAAATTACCCGGTTAGACCTACAATATTTTATCAACTAAATTCCCAAACCACGACTGCAATCAATCTTTCCTGCTGAATAAGACCATTAACAACTCTCTGACTAATCCCATTTATAACTTCACACTACATAACAATCACTGGAAATGGCCAGAATTTGGATAATCATGGGCCAAAGGGGCTAGGTTGCCTCCTGTTCCTCTCCATGTTTCTTCAAAACATCGCGCGGCATTTTAAACAAGAAATCTTTAGAGACGACGGGGATGGACTAGCACGCATTACCACCGCGGATACATTCGGCGAGGATCAAGATTTTTATCCCATTTCCCACAATTGCTTAGTTCGATTTTCCCCTTGTATGGAGCGCTTGTCCCTGAGTGGGGATCATACGCTTGACGTGCGTGCTCTTGGTTCATTTAGAATAATCCTCTGCAAGTTCTCTCTATCTTTCCGCAGCGTAATCAACGTACGCTCATTCGAACCGCATTTACTAGCGTTAAACATTTACCTGTCATAAGTGGAATTATCTTATCCCTCTAAAGTTTTAACCATCACTAACCGATTTGATTTTATTCGCGATTGAACACAAGTGGATAACTAGTTCAAGTTGGACCCATTACCTTCCGTTTACTTCCATCCGGTGCTGAATTCTCGAGGTAGTCCGGAAATCCTAAACCTATTATAATCCGGCGTTTCCCAACGCATCCGTGAAGGGATCTGTGATCTCGCAATCTGTTTTCACCGTTTTATTGTTTCATTTACTATGTCCCAAACCAAGCAAACCTTACTTTGATGGATCAACCGACCAACACTTCCACGTCTGCGTAAAAAGGAACATTAGTGATAGCCAGCGCGCCACGCTGACTCACGCTTACCTTGACGGAGGAAGCTGAAGTGATAAACGCTTGACCTTACAACAGCACGCCTACTGTGAATATATCTCTTAGGAAGAGAAAATGCGAATCATGTCTCTCTTCTATGAGTAATAACCTTGCTGCAGCGCGCCTGGCTTAACTTCGGTACAGTGTGTTGCACCTAGTAATCTGTTCACTACACAGGAGACCGGAAGCTACAGTCAAACAGCTATAGTGCGCAATCTTGCAAAGCACGCATCGGTTGCAGCCAAGCAAACACCGGAAAGAGCACCGATTAACCACTGTGCACGGACTAGCGAAAACCAAAGTGTCGCAATACGGATGGCCTCCATCAATGCCGTTCAAGATTCACCAAAACACTGGATAGTAAGGCTCCAAATACAAAATCAATTGCAAGGAGGCGCAACCATGGTACCTTAAAACTTGCGTGCACAAATGTCCCCTATTCCAAATCCAATATAATTAAGTGTAGGTCGACGGACGATCAAAATCAATGGGGTCCCATCCGCACGCCGATCGTTGTCCATGCTAAACATACTACAGTAAAAGTAATCTCGAAGCACCTAAACGTGTTGCACTGCGGTAAAACGCGGTTATTTCGGGTAACAATGAACTCGGCGGACGAGAAAGGCAGTTCTGCGGTCTGCAAATCGGCTCCGAAACGAGTCCAGTGGAGTGCGCACACTACCTGAAAGCCCGTCGAACCGAAGCCCAGTGGCTCTCGCTTAGAAAGAAATGTACAGAAAGTCATGGTAAGAAAACTGTGATTGCCTACGGTGTTCCTGATCTTATCGATTCCTTTTCCGACGATGCTCAGATGCACGACTGCGAGCAATTGCACAATATCCGGGAGGATCTTTCCCTCGAATATGTCGTGGCCAACTCATTGCCAAGGATTCTGATATCACCAAACTATAATCGGTGCAGCCCCGAGCTGTCAAAAAGCGTTGCAATCAGAACTAACGGCACAAAAACTTCTAGATAACTAAAATCAATTCCGTAACAGCTTGCCAACAGAATTTCGTCTGAAACCAGCGGGAACACCAGTACCTTCTAATGACAATTCAGTGGAGGCAAAAATCTCAATGATAAACCAACTGCAGCACCCGAGTAGAGGACGGTTTAAACAGTGGCCATAATATCCAGAGAGACACAGCAGAGAACGATTAAACACCGGGATCAGAAACATCTGATGATTGATTATATAAAAAATTCGTCTTAAAAGTCTGGAACCCATCCAAAAAACGTTACTTGTTGATCCCTATTGCTCGGAGTAAACACACTTGTTTTAGCCAGCCAATCTAACACACTATTGGTATCCGAGAAACGATCATGCATGTGTACAAATGCTCAAGGTAAACTCAGCAAATTACCTGAAATCATACTTCGACGCGCGTCAGCAGCTTGGGACCTCATCGCCGTCACAGAAAATTATTTGCGTTGTGAAATACCGGATGCCGAAATCTAGCTGACAGGCATGTGCGTTGTCCGGAAGGACCGAAACAGCAAATGTGGTGGGGTATCCCTCTACTTTCGTAACAACATGCAATACAAAGTTGAACATGCCCAAAAGGATTGCCTCGCTTTGTCGGTAATAAACTATTTATTTTTTTATAAACAATTCGAAACCAAGGAACCTGACTATATTTGGTGTAGCTTCCGGCTGAGAGGGAAGGATCTTGGCCAATCATCGTCTACTCTTGAGATAGATTGCAACTTGGACGCTGCATTGACGCAAGTGATAAACAGGAAGTACAGTCACATTCTAGTTGCCAGCGACTTCAACGTACGTGCTCTAGAATCCCAGGCCACACCGTGCGAGCAATACAAAGCAGATCTGCAAGATCTGATTAGAGACTTCCCGCGTTATGGCCACATCACTACGCCCACCAGATTTCGGAGAACTAACGGGCCATCCATATTGGAGCGATTATTCACTACTGAAAAACGGATGGTCGCGAAAATGTGAACCGATACTCCTCTAGGCCACAGCGATCATGCGACGCTAGTGCTTCATTACATGTGCTATGCGGATTATGTTACAGAGCATGCCGAGGGATATCATGTCATAACCAACTATGGCCACCTGTCAGACCTTAGTGTTGCAACAAGCTGGTCGTTGTGAGTCGAACTGACCCCTGATGCGGCCTGCGAAGGATTCCTCAACAAAAGTAACTAGCTCGTGGCAAGCACATCTGAAACCAAACTGTACAAGCCTAAAAGGAGGAAGCTTTTCATAAGTAGCAGGACTAATAAAAGAATGGCATTAAGGGACTTGAAGCATCTACAATGCCTCCCCGAACGACGACATCTGGGATGTCTATACAACACAAAGAAAGCACTGCGTCAGACTCGTCTAGTATGATAAACTTGAGAAGCAACATGGTCTAGTGGAAAACTGCTGCTCTAATCCCAAACTTTTATACACGCACGTACAAAATTCGCACCATGTTAAGCGAGATATTCCTGATCTGCACACAGCATGCGGGCTAGCTCAAACCGCATAAGAGGTGCCAACATCCTTGGCAAAGTGTGAAATTCTCATACATCCTGCCTAAGTAGGTAATGCCGCCATCAGAGCTTAATCACGTATGATTTACTCTACTGAAGAGGCTAATGTCACTGCGCGAGACAAGCTCTCCAGATGCGAACGGCAATCGCCAGAAGGCGTTAAAATTTGCTGTCCTGGGTTTGGAGGCGCCATTAGCAATTTTCTTTCAACAAAATCTTAACGAGATGCACTTCCCAAGATTTGGAAGCACGGAATCATTACGCCAATCTACAAAATTATCAGTTGTGCTGAACCAGCAAATTAGCGCCCGATAACAATAAATGCTTTGATCTCCAATGTTATGGAGTCCATTGTCGCTGAGGCTTTGATGGA